>OZ030029.1:3844900-4007400 GCA_964023405.1 Apodemus agrarius | reverse complement strand
TGGTAAACCTTAGAAAACAACATGTAAATGTCAGAGGAGATTTTTAAAATTAATGTGCTTTTCTAGATAGAGTGAGAAAGTTTCACCCACATGAGGTTAGATAAGTTTTGATGATTTGTGTATAAATTGCCCATAACAATGGCTGTTTATTTCAGAATCACTATTAAGTATAAAAACATTCTGTAAGTTAATCCATTCTATCTTATACAACTTTAAAAACCATTAATATAGATATAAAAGATTATTGTATTTAATTTCTATTTAAAATTTTAGGTTTAAAAATGAACGGTTTTTATTCCTTTATTTTCAGATAAATCATATTTTCTTTCTCCTTCTTTTATTAAATATATATTCTCTTGTCATATAATATACTCGGCTAATTTTCCCTACTCTTCTAATCTACTCTTCTAAGGAACTCAATAATATATATATATATATATATATATATATACATATATATATATATATATATATATATATACACACTCACATGCACACACATTCAAACACACACACTCACTCACTCACACACACACACACACAAAAGGGGAAGATTCTTTGGTTCGCTTATGTATACTACTATATTATCTGTAAATAGTGATAGTTTGATTTCTTCATTTCCAATTTTTATCCATATGACTTCCTTATGTTGTCTAATTGCTCTCGCTAGAACTTCAAGTACTATATTGAAAAGATATGGAGAGAGGGGGTAGCCTTGTCTAGTCCCTGATTTTAGTGTGATTGCTTCAAGTTACTCTCCATTCAGTTTGATGTTGGCTACTGGTTTGCTGTAATAGCTTTTATATCACTTTTATTATGTTTAGGTATCGGCTTTGAATTTCTGTTCTTTCCAAGACTTTTAGCATGAAAGGATGCTGAATTTTGTCGAATGCTTTTTCAGCATCTAATGAAATGACCTTGTGTTTTTTTTTCTTTTAGTTTGTTTATGTAGTGGATTACATTGATGGATTTCCATATATTGAACCATCCCTGCATCCCTGGGATGAAGTCCACTTGATCATGGTGAATGATCGTTTTGATGTGCTCTTGGATTCGGTTGGCAAGAATTTTATTTAGAATTTTTGCATCACTATAAAAGGGAAATTGGCCTGTAGTTCTCTTTCTTTGTTGGAACTCTGTGTGGTTTTGGAATCAGTGTAATTGTGGCTTTGTAGAATGAATATTATGGTTTCTGCTTGAAAGCTGATTTCATCTTTTAACACATGAGTCTCCTTCTATCCCAAGTCCCTCTTTTCTTTTTCCAATTTTTAATAAATTTTACATAATTAAGTATTTTCTATTCATTAATCCCACCTCAGACACCTTTTGTATTCTACCTCTAAATCTACCAGACAACATCAATCTAGTATATCATTGTCTAAAAAAGTGACCATTTTCTCTAATTTCTTTTGTTAATTCCATCCACATTGTCTTTATTTGGGTTTTAGAGCTGTGAAGAGACATCTGGACAAAGGCAACGGCAATACAGGACAATCAATTGGGGCTGGATTATAGAGTCAGAAGTTCTGTGCCTTATCATCATGGTGAGCAATTGTCAGCTTTCAGGCAGTCATCATACTGGGGATTGCGTTGAATCTGTATATTGCTTTGGGCAAGATTGCCATTTTGACTATGATATGATAGTATAGTTAAGTGACCCAAAAACCTCCACCAGAGAACTCCTGCAACTGATAAACAACTTCAGCAAAGTGGCTGGCTATAAAATCAACTCAAGCAAATCAGTAGCTTTCCTATACGCAAAGGATAAGCAGGCCGAGAAAGAAATTAGGGAAATGACACCCTTCACAATAGCCACAAATGACATAAAGTATCTTGGAGTGATGCTAACCAAACATGTGAAAGATTTATATGACAAAAACTTCAGGTCTCTGAAGAGGGAAATTGAAGAAGACATCAGAAAATGGGAAAATCTTCCATGCTCGTGGGTTGGCAGGACTAATACGGCACCATTTTTCAAAACGACTGCCACTCTTAGACATGTACTTAGGAATAAAGTACTTAGCTAGAGTAATGTGCTCAGTGATTTCCATAATTGATTCTAATCTACTATAGGTTCTACAAATGGTTTTCAGTTTGTACTCTGTTCTACAACTTGAAATTTTCCCAGTATATGTGCAAAGTTCACTTCAAGGTATGCTGCTTCTTGATGCAAAGATTTCATCTTATATAGGGTTAAAGTTTGTTCATGAAAACAGCATATTGTATATTTCTAAGTTACTATTTTTTGATATACAATCCAAAGCTTCAAGTGATGAAAGTGCTACTCCAATACATGTTTTCCACTAGTAAAACATATTAAAGGTAAAATTATAAGGAATAATACAACATGAAATAGCCTGTGTTTCAAGATCAAGAGAATGCAATCTAAGGGAGGCATTGTATGGTATAAATTAGGTGAAAATGAATTTTGAAAAACTGTTTCTTCATGATAGATACTGAACATTAATTCAGGATATTTAACGTACTAGAAGGTGATTAGTAGAGATAACTCATTATCTGTTGTGTTGACTTTTATTAATATTATTGATTTGACCATAAATAGACTTATTTAGAAAGAAACAACAAAGTTCAAGAGTTACCATTATCAGATTGTCTTATAGGCAAGTCATGAGCGATTTTCTTGACTTTTGATTGGTTTAGTAGTCGCATCCTACCAGGCGTATTGGCACTTATGTTTTTGAGAAAACTGATCGAATAAACTATTCAAAGCAAATTTAGACATGCTGTCCTGATTTCCCTTGTGATAAGCTATGAACTGAATGATGAATTAAACCTTTCCTTTCTCAGCAGGTCATGATATTTTTTTCACAATAGAAAGTAAACTAGAACATCTACATAAATATAATGTGCACATTTTCATTCATATGTGTTATTAAAATCACAAGCCTCTGACTCACAAATTGGTACACAATACACCTGTCAGCAATCTGTGACCAGGAGCCCTGCAGGGCAGTGGATCAGGTGTCCCAGTCGTGGGGAAATAGCCTTATGAGCCCACAGGAGGTCAAGCACCAGCTAGTAACTCCAGGACCAACTAACACCAGAGTTAACCAGATGGCAAAAGGCAAACGCAAGATTGTTACTAACAGAAATCTAGGCAGTATCGCAGCATCCAAACCCACTTCCCCAACAGCAATAAATCTTGGATACGCTGAAACACCAGAAAAACAAGACTCAGATCTAAAATCACTGGTCAGGATGCTGATAGAGGATCACTTAGATAAATCTCTTAAAGTAATACATGAGAAAATAGACCAAAAGCTAGAAGTCCTTACAAGGAAAACACAAATAAATCCCGGATATTCCAACACAACAGAAAAACATGACTCAGATCTAAAATCACTGGTAAGGATGCTGATAGAGGATCACTGAGACAAATTTCTTTAATTAATAGAGGAGAAAATAGATCAAAAGCTAGAAGCCCATACAAGGCAGACACAAAAATCACTTAAAGAAATCCAGGAGAATATAGAGCAAAAAATGAATCCCAATAAGGGGGAGAAACAAAAATCACTTAAGAAATACAAGAGAACATGGGTCAACAAGCAGAAGTCATAAAAGAGAAAACACATAAATCCCTTAAATAATTACAGGAAAACACAAATAAGCAATTGAAAGATCTGAGCAAAACCATACAGAATCTAAAAACAGAAGTAGAAATAACTAAGAAATCACAAAGTGAGACAATGTTTTAGATAGAAAATCTTTGGAAGAAATCAGGAGTCATAGATGCAAATATCAACAGTAGAATACCAGAGATAGACGACAGAATCTCAGATGCTGAAGATACCATAGCAACCATGGATTCAAAATGCAAAAAGCTGGTAACCCAAAACATTCAGGAAATCCAGGACACAATGAAAAGACCAAACCTAAGGAATATAGGGATAGATGAGAATGAAGATCTACAACTTAAGGGGCCAGCAACCTACTCCTAGTTGGGTTATTGTAACTTTAAGTAGGAAATAGATCCAGGGTCTCATATTGCTGTCAAGTCTCCAGTAGATTCTTCAGACATTTTTCTGGAAATTTTTCTGGATGCGTGGAGACATGGAGTGCCTAGAAAATCCTCTTCTACAGAAGGTAAACAGGAACAATCCCCTACTGTCCAATGGGTTTGAACTCCTTTCTTTGTTATCAAACTTTGGTAATTTCTTACTCTGATGTCTGAGATCTTAAAAGTTATGCCCTTTACCCAATGGGCTCCCATAAGTATACCTTCCCTTCAAGAGCCAATGGGATATTTTACCTTGGACCAAGGAGCATTTTTTACTCTAGACAAAGTTCACAGAAATCAAGAGGAGGAAGCAAGTCCTGGAACCTTATGCCTTTTCCTTGAGTACAGTGACACGACTTGGTGAGAAATTATCATCTGGTTCAGTTCTGGTTGTTTGAACTTAGCCATGCTGAGGAGACATACCCAAGCTGTTTATGAATCATGGTATCAATATTTGGTCTCTTCCTGATTTAGCTAATGATATGGATACCCTAGACTCTGAATAACTGATAGAAGTTGAGGCAATGCTAGGACACCATGATCTAAGGTAAGCAAATTAATGTTTGTTCAAAACTAAGGAATTTTTATACTTTGAACTTCTTTCCTCTTACTAGGATCTAAGCACCTCCTTTCTTCCCAGTGGCATTCACTTCTTCTACATTTAATTAAGAAGTCATCAGATCTTCCCACTAAAGCAAAGGGAGCCTCAGATCATTCCAGGTTGTCCAAAGGAGGCTTACACATTCATTACGTCAAGGAATCCCACACAACTTCCTGATATAATGGACTGTGTCTCAGATAATTTTCCTTAATGTTTCCCAGATTTTTCCATAAGTTCAAGGTAAACTCTAGGTTCAAAAATAATGCAATAAAGAATCTTGAAATAAATACTCTGTCAAGGAAAAACCATACATGCTATCTTCTTTGAATAATGGATTTCTAGACAAGCAAATAAATTTGAAGGGGATTTAAGAAAATACTGATTAAGAATCCTACAGAATAGCCACTGACATGAAAACTCACACAAATATTCATTTTCTCTAAGAAACTGTAAAACAATATCCCCTGACATTCATTTCTCTCCATTGAATACTCAGTTCTATTCCTCTTGGAGCTCATAATGTTTCCCTTCTGACCTGGGTGACCAGGAATGCCCAAATGATGGAAGATTCGTAGAACACTCTGAAATGATGTCCTAGGACATGACAGTAAAAGTCTGAGCACTTATCTATCTTCTGTCTTTAAATTGTCACTTGAAATGGATCAGTTCCAACTTTGTTACTCATGCCCGTGCTGGAACTGGACAGTTTGTGGAGGACATAGATCCAGAGATTATCATCAGATTATAAGAAAACCAGCTGGGCAAAGTCCAAACTCTGCATCTCCATGTCTGATGGCAAAGCAGTCTTCAGATCCAACTCCCTTTTCATCATTGTTGACTTCAACTAGGTTCCTTCTCCTGCGCTAGTTCCACTTCCTGTGAGCAGCTTTCCTTGGCAGGTATCCTGTGGCTCTGGCATCTTTAACATCTTGGGTACCCCAAGTCAATTTCAGCTTCACAGCTTCTTCTTCCAATGTCTGAGATCCACACATGATCTTCTTTGTATCTCCAAAGAGCTGGTGTCACTTCTCCAGCTCTGCCCTCTGTAGCAGTCAAAGTTCAGATTGATCCACTCCACTGCCACTGCAGTTCTTGGAGGTCATCCCATGGTACTGGCATCTCCAATATGCTAGGGTCTTCCACTGCAACTATGCTTCACCAAAGCCTTTCATAGTCTCTCTTCATGATACCATGTCTCAACTAATTTTCATGATCCCTTCAGTCCTGGGCTGTCAACTACAACTGAGGGTGCACTTACACCAGTGGCCTTCCATGGCCTCTCACAGTACCAAGTCTCAGCTGTTCTTCATGATGCCTTCAAGCCTTTAAAACAAGTACCTCTTTGATTATTACACGTTTCCAAGTACAGCTGCAGCATGAGGAACACTTGGCTATCTCTAGAATAGAGCTTCTTTGTGCTCTCTGAAAACACTACCCATATTTCACCACAGTGATGCTGGTCTTTTCTTAATCACCACTAATTTCTTAGCTTTAGCTAACCAGCATCAATTGTTTCAGTAGCCTACTTCTCCTCTTGAATATAAAGCCAGAGACACATGGCTGAAGCTGCTGAGTTCTGCTGCTTGCAGGAGCTGGAACATTGGCCCCCCTTGTTCTTTTACATTATCACTAGTTTCCTTTTTCCCAGCTCCTTCACTGCCTAAGTTGGCTGTCCTGAATCTTGCTCCCTAGACTGACTTCGAACTCAAGATATCTGCATGCCTGTCTCCTAAGCACTGGGATTAAAGGTGTGGTCCACCAAGCCTGGATTAAAGTTTTTCTTCACCTAGAATTTGCTCTTTTCTAGGCTGGCCTTGAACTCAGAGATCTGATTATCTTTGCCTCCTGGGAGTAAAGGCCTGTATGACCATGCCTGGACCTAGAGTTCACTGAGTGAATCTTGCCCCCAAGGTCACCACAATTTTAATTCAATTTAATATCCTTGAATTCAGCTCCATTTCACTTCCTGGAGTACCTTTAATATGCAAACTATATATTTTGTATTTTTCCTTAGTCAGTTTGATATGTTTGTTCAAAATTCTCTTCATCAGACTTAACCAGAAAACAAAGTCTTTGTTGGGCTTTTTTTGAGACTTCCTTTGCAGATGCAGTTAATATAAATCTCTTTACCTTAGCCCTAGACAATCTCTTCAGGCAATGGCAAAAAGCAGGCATTTTCTTCACCAAAACTTCACAAAAACAGTCTTTCAGCCACATATTAACCTTCTTCTCTACTGAAACCTCTTGGGCCATCAGGCATACACAGTTCAAATGACTCTCAGAATTCCTGACTTCCATATTCCAACTAGGCTATCCCATTAAGCCTCACTTAAAGCATTTCATGGCTTTCCAAATCCAAAGTCCCCAAATCCACATTCTTCTGAACAAAAGCATTGTCAGGCCTATCACAGCAATACCCCAGTCCTTGGTACCAACTTCTGTCTTACTTAGGGTTTACTACTGTAAACAGACACCATAACTAATGCAAGTTTTATAAAAGACAATATTTAATTGGGGTTGGCTTATAGTCTCAGGGGTTCAGTCCATTGTCATCAAGGCAGAAACATGGCAGAATCCAGGCTGGCATGGTACAGGAGGATCTGAGAGTTGTACATCTTAATCTGAAGACTGCTAGTGGAAGACTGACTTCCAGGAAGCCCGGGGGATGTTCTTAAGCCCACATCCACAGTGACACACCTACTCCAACAAGGCCACACCTCCTAATAGGTCACTTCCTGGGACAATAATATACAAACCTTCACATACCTCCATATAAAACCTGATATTACACTGGTGGTGAGGGAAAAGTACTGAATCCCTCAGGGCCAGGAGAAATCATGGAAACAAGCAACCTCAGGAGATAAGAGGTTGGGGTAATTCTACAGAATGCACCAGAATCCTGGGAGGTGAGTCTCACAGAAATAAAAGGGAGGAACCTTAGAGGAAATGCTGGACATTAGGAGAAATTATAGAGCTTACCTCCAGCAAGAAGACAGGAGGGAAAGGGGGCCATCCCACAGTCATGCCTCTAATCCAAAATTGTTTCTGTCTGAAAGAATTACAGGGATGGAAATATAGAGATACTAGGGGGATAAAAGGTCCAATCACAGCTTCAAAGTGGGATACAGTAGAAGAGGAGTCCAAAAGAATGACACTGTTTCAAAATGCTCACAAAAAGGAACCTAGCATGACAGCATTCCAGACATCGCAACAAGCAACTGAAGGAGCCGGATGCAGGTATATGAACCTAACCAATGTAAAGAAGCAGCTGATCCCTACTTTTGAATTATAAAGGCTAAATCAAGCTGAAGTGACCCTGTAGGAGAACCAGTAAACTCAATGAATATCAACCCTCGGTATCTCTCAAACTCTGGACCACCAAACAGGCATTATACACTAGGTAATATGAGGCCACAAGCACACATACAACAGAGGACAGCCGAGTCTGTATTTATTCAGAAATACTGCAGCTAACCCTCATTAAATGGAAGCCCCATGGTGATTAGAAGTCAGGTGTGGTAGGGATAGAGACATCCATGTGGGGACAGTGGGAGGGGATGACATATGGGATATGGAACAGTAAGAGCATGGACAGGGTTGATGAGGTGTTGAATAAAACATGAAGTGTATAACAATAATTAATTAAAATATTTTAAAATAAAGAAGAGATTAAATTTATTACTGATTTAAATTTTTGGAATAGATTACAACCTCTTAGTACTATAAAGAATACAACAATGTTGTCAGGTATAAACAAAATGAAGATTTTTACCAATAACATATTTAAGAAATGCATTTATGTCATATTTATTTTAATGTAAAGCTACATTTTTTAAACTAACATTAATATATTTTGCAACATATTTTATAAATCTCAAAATTAAAATGATATTCAAATCATTCTACTGCTAATTTAAAACAGCAAAGGACATCATCCATAGGACATAGATGCAACCTAATAAATGGTAAAAGATTTTTATCAACTGCACATCCCATAGAAATATTATATCCAACATACAAAAGGAAATCAATAAACTAGATATTAAAGAGCTAAAAAAGTTATTTGTTGGGTTACAAATATAAACACATTATTCTCAGTATAGGAACCCAATGTGTGTGAGAGACACTTAAAGAAATGGTCATTCCTTAGTTATCAGTGAAATGCAAAGCAAAACAAATTGGTGAATATGAGAGGCAGTTGGAAGAGGACTTATGGGACATATGGTGAGGAGGGAACTGGAAAAGGGAAAAGCCTTTGGAATGTAAACAAAGAACATAAAAAAGTAGAATAGGGTCTATGTGTAAGATGTGAGCAAGTAGGAATGTAGTGGAAGAGATCAGCTGTGGTTGATGAATGTTGGGGTCAGTGTGGGATAAGACAGCTGAAATTCAGGGAAGCAAAATGTGGAATCCTAGGACACTGAAACTATCCTGGAATCTATGAGTATTACCCTGGAGAGTTGTCCTAGTGAAGGAACACAAGGTGTTTGAAATGACCATCCACCTTTTGTACCCAATCAACTTTCCAGTGGTAGAACTGACTTACATTTGATTTAGAAGGGCAAGGAGGTCCTTGGAAGATCCCTAAACATCTCAGGCTGATGGTAGGAAAACTAGTTACACTCTGAAAACTTACTGTGGTCTGCATTTTCAAAGGCAACTTTCATGTAGCTCATTGAACATAGAGAGGTGAACCTGGAGTGGTCTGGAAAAATTCACTCTACATTCTTATGTCTTTAGTGTGAGAAGGTAAGATGAAGGCTACAGAAAGAGAATACTGAAATGAAACTCAGAAGCCACGTCCTGCACCGACAAACTTTCCTGTGTGAAAGATATGTTAAGCCAATGGTAACACAAAACTTACAGGAGTGAATTAATAAAGAATAAATAAGAAAGAAAAGAGAGAGTAAAAAAAAGAAAGAAAGAAAGTGGGAGTGGAGAGAAAGTAGAGAGAAAGAAGGAAGGAAAGAAAGAAGGAAGGAAGAATCAAGGAAGGATGGAAGAAAGAAAAGGAAGAGCAAGAAAGGCAAGAAATCTGCAAGAAATGGAGAAATAGAGATGAAGAAAGAAAGGAAAAGAAGGAGATAGAGAAATGTACATGAAACAGTGGTTACAATGTACTGTATTTGAGAAGAATGCATTTTCAATATAAAATACAAAAATAAACAACCAAAGATAAAAGAATATTGTAAAAATGTTTATCAATAAATTAGTATGCATTACTTTTATTTTACTACCTCTATACAGAAGATATAAGAGATTTAAAAATGCATGGATTGCAATACGTAAGATATTCTACAAATTTGTCCTAAGCATGCAATTGTATAGTTCTTTACTTGAACTAAATGTAAATTATATACTTGGACCAAAGTTACACTTTAGTATGATTTTGGATGTCTTCTATTTTTCCTGCTTTGATCTTGGGTAAATGTGAAACTTCACTCATTTGCTTTGTTGGATTTAATTTTTTAGTATTGTCTGCTTGTGGGTAATAGGAAGTTTACTTATGAAGTTCATCATTAATGGTAACGTTTTACTTTTCATAGTAATTTCTTCTGTAATTTGAGTCTCATACAACTATGGTGATATCAATTACGGTCAGTGTCAACTAAAAATAATATAATGGTATTTATGATTGCTCCTTTGGTAAATTCACTTATTGTTGTCAAACAGGGGGGAAGTGTTTATTACTATACAATAGTGAAGAGACACCACTGAATGGACAGGAACAATTTTCTTGATAAGCTATGGATTCTCTAAATACTGAAAATGTATACCTTACATATAGACATTTATAAGCACTTCCTTTAGTCCCCTTTGATGAATAAGCGCACAGTCTTAAGGCTGCTGCACTGCTAGCAGTAAACACAGATTAATATAACTGACATTTTAAAAATATATCCTAATTAAAATTCACGCACAAATAAAATGCAGAATTAAAAATTCTAAGTTTACTTTATATCTTTTCTAAGAAAGTTTATATGTTCCCCCAGAAAATAGAAAGAAACATAAGGCCTCATAGTACATTTTTTCATTTTTAATTTAATCATGAGTTTTGTAAAACCTTACAATTACAAACTGCATTAAAAAGGTAATTACTGTAGACAACATAGCAATTAACACCTGAAGCAACAGAAGTGATGGATTTTTGATACTTTCCTGTCTTCAGCAATGCGAAGTAGCTTTATACAAAATAAAACAGTGAATCAATTGGCTAATGAGGATATTCTTGTTTCATGAAAATAAGAATTTTAAAAAAAAGTTTTTTTTTTAAATTACAGATACTGTACTCCTTTAATCCCAGTACATTGGATGCAGATGCATGTGGTTTTCTGAGTTCAAGGCCAGCATTGTCTACACACTGAGTTCCAGGACAGCCAGAGAAACACTGAGAAACCCTGCTAGTAACCCATGATCTTTTAAATTAGTAAAATCAATGAAATATGAAAGCATGTAAGGCAGAGACACATAATCCACTATGTTCATAAAAAAAGACAGCATGTAAGAACATCAGTCATCTTCCAACCTAGTGCTAAAAGCTAAGATTTTTTTTAATTTTTTAAAAATTTTTCTATATTCTTTGTTTATATTCCGAAGGCTTTCGCCTTTCCCAGTTCCCCACTCACCATATGTCCCATAGTTCCTCTCCCCACCTACCTATTTTCCAATCACCAACCCTCCATTTTTCTGTTCTGTTCTTGTACGCTCCTACAAAACTGGATCCAGTCCTTTCAGGACGTGGGTCCAGAAGTTAGACCCCAAAGAACCAAATAACCCTATAAAAAAGGGGGAAGAGAGTTAAACAAAGAATTTTCACCAGAAGAAATTCGGATGGCCAAGAAACACCTTAAGAGATGTTCAACATCATTAGTCATCAGGGAAATGCAAATCAAAACAACCCTGAGATTCCACCTCACACCAGTCAGAATGGCTGAGAATAAAAACTCAAGAGACAACAAGTGCTGATGAGGATGTGGAGAAAGAGGAACACTCCTCCACTGTTGGTGGGATTGCAAGATGGTACAAATGCTCTAGAAATCAGTCTGGTGGTTCCTCAGAAAATTGGGCATGTCACTTCCAGAGGACCCTGTCATACCTCTCCTGGGCATATACCCAGAATATTCCCCTGCATACAATAAAGAAAAGCTCTACTATGTTCATAGAAGCCTTGTTTATAGTAGCCAGAAGATGGAAGGAGCCCAGATGTCCCTCAAAGGGGGAATAGATACAGAAAATGTGGTATATTTATACAATGAAATATTACTCAGCAATTAAAAATAATGAATTCATGCAGTTTGAAGACAAATGGTTGGATCTGGAAAATATCATCCTAAGTGAGTTAACCCAATTACAAAAGAATACACATGAAATTCAATCAAAGATAAGTGGATATTAATGAGCCCAGAAGCTCTGAATTCTCCAGGCACAATTAGAAAGTCAAGATTCCCACGAAGAAGGAAGCTATGATTTTAAAAATCAGTGTTTCATACATTTATCTAAAGATATACCGAGTCACACACAGTATGAGTGTTTTCCCAATATGATTCCTTTTCAGTATGCATAATCTATAACCTAATTCATATAACCGTAATATTTTAACCCAGTGTATACAAATGGATATTCTTTCCATTAAAGGTCATTATACACTGAACACAGTTATACAGTTGAAGACTACCAATATATAAAATGATGCCACACAATGTGAGTCTATTGTGGCTTTACCACATCAATTAACAATAAAAAGAGTCCTGCACATACATAGCCATAGGCAAACCTGACATCGATAACATCCCAGTTAAGCAATAAACTTGCTTTTGTCTCCTGGAATTAAAGATGAATTCAACAATGCCTGAACCTAGGGTTTTCCTGGGCAATATGCTTCTAGATCTGAAATAATTCTTATGTTTTTCCAGTTCAGGATTTGGAATAAAATACTATGTTTTCAAGCCTCAAGATCTGAATCACTGTTATGGCCTCCATTTCTGGATATTGTCCATTCCATACAGAGTTGACAAATGAGAATAGCCATCACAATCCACCACCTGTAAATTTGAAACATGATCATGTTTCTGAATGTCCAAATGGGAATAATTCTGTTCATAATAGTGCCTAAAATTATGTAATATTCACTTGGTTCATTACAAAAGCATAAACTGTAAGCTAGGTGGGATCTTACCCCAATATCACCACACCATTAATCCTATTTAACATTCATCAACACAGGATTTAACACTAATTTACTTCCTGGTTGTCCATTTATCACCGAAGCATACATTTTTTTTTCTTTCTCAGTACTGTACACTAGATAAAATTGAAGCACTGGGGAAACTTTTAGTGAGTTGGCAACGAGAACTTCTTTCTTAAAGTAACTATTCTAAATCACTTTACTTATGCTCAAGCAGACTCTTCAGACAAGGGCAAAAACCCTTCGCCAACTTCCAGAAAAATGGTTTCTAGGCCACATCCTAAATTTCTATTCCCCTTAAGACCCTTGAACCAGGCCTCCACACCTGAAATCACTCTGAGCTCTCCTCTCTTCAATGCTTTACTACTTTGGCCAGTTTAGCCCTACTTAATCCATCCCATTGCTTTCCATAGTCACAAAATCTGCATTCCTCATCAAAACTATGGTCACACCTATCCCAAAAATATCCCAGCCTGTGACATCCATTTCTGTTTTAGTAAAGGTTTCATTCCCTTATATAGTATCAATAGGAAGACATGTAATCAAGGCTGGCTTACAGTTTAAGAGTTTCTTTTTGTTTTCATCATGGCATGAAGTAGCATATATGGATGAATATATGATTATATAGGAACCAAGTTTTCTACTCTGTGGCAAAAGTTAGGCAGGAGACTCTGCCACAGCCAGCCAGGAGGACCTTCTATACCCCACTGCCCAGATATGAGAATTTCAAGAAACATCCAAGATCCACCTCCATTGTGACATGCAGTGACATACTTGTAGGAAAACTACACCTTCCCTAATATGGAAATGTGTGATTATTCCACAATTTTCATGGGGTAAACATATTCAATCAACGATATTCTACAGACTGGAACCCATGAGCTTGTGCAAACAGTTGAGTATATCAGGGCTATATCTAAGAAAACCCTTACATAAAATACCTTAAACAAACCTCCAGTAGTCTCCATAGAGTCGCACATCCTCAACATTTGGAAGTCTCTTCTGAGATTTAGTATTCTCTTAACTGAAATACCTTATAAAATGAAACTTGAATAGTAGGTAACATACTCCCAAAATCACAGGATATAGAGTAACAATAAAAAAAATCAGTGAGAAAATAATGGACCAAATGTAGACCTAAAACAGGTGAGGAAGACCAAACTCTGTTTCTACATGTGTGATATCTAAATATCTTCAGATTTGTAAACTCTAACCTATTTCTTTTACTGGTTCTGGTTTCATTTACTGTTCACAGCATTACTCAGAAGGTATCCAATGAGGTTCACACATGATCTATAGGGCTATATCAGAAGGCTTGGGTCACTCATGACCATAATATTTGTTAGGTCTAATCACTACTTATAATTTACTTACTGTAATGGCAAGACTAATATAGAATTAATATCTTGTTTTCTTCCCTTTACATAAATCAGGAAGACTGTCAATCTAAGATATTTATCACAAATTTAATTTTGTGGATAATTGTTATTAAATATAATTGTAATGGATTGTGTATGATAAAGGAAGACATATTTGCCATGGGTGTAAGAGCTCAGCATCCAGATTTATCCTTCATTATTGCAGCAGACAGGCAGGGAGGGTGGTTGAAATAGATTGCAACACTTAGCTTCCTCCATGTCTAGAAATCCATCACTTATATTCTTTGTATCGTGCACAGCCTGTACACAGTTCTAGGAAAATAAGGATACAGAGCAGCTTCAATAAAAAATTAAATAAAAAGACAAAAACAAACAGATGAGTCAGTTCTCTCTCCATAAAATTCTTTGTATGAAGTTAGAGGGTATAAAGATACAGAAACAGTACTGAAATTTTTTTATCGAAGATGGAGCTAGAAAACTAAAATGAATATTTAGAATTACTCAATCACTTAATACTACCAAGAACAAGCAGGTGCATATATTATAAGCTCTTTACTGCCTTTCACATTTAGAATCTGTTACAGAGACCATGGTAGACAGCCAGAAGAAAATAGCATGAAATCAATTGATAGAAATCTGAGAGATACCACTTCAATACTGAAATTCTAATACATTACTATATTTTATGACTGTGAGTAGATAGGTGTGTCTTTAGGACAATAGTTTTTGGGGGAGCTCCCCGCCTCCATCTTTGCTTCTTGTCTGGCAGTACAAGTGGACCCAGGTACTTAGATATCCTGAGTTTAAGATCTTGGGGCATGCAGGCTGCAGGACTACAAGTGGAGCACAGGATCTTGACAGATCATTGGTTGCCTGTGTGCCAGCCATGCATTCAGTACCCAGGAGTTAGAGGGGCTCCTAGACACCATTTTTGCTACCTGACAGAGCAGACAAGCAGCACCATGTTTACAGACACAACAGAGTATAACATTGCTTGGAGCAAGACACACCAGGGCTCCCACAGTACCGAAGAGGAGTTCAGCATGTCAGCAATCTGTGCCAGGGGAAACCCAGTCATCCAATGGTGTGGAAATAGCCCTAGGTTTCACAGGGCTTTCATGCAGCAGCCAGTGACAACAGGACTAACTAAGACCAGTGATAAACAGATGGCAAAAGGCAAACGTCGGAATGTTAATAAAAGAAACCAAGGCATTTGGCAGCATCTTAACCCAATTCTCTGACAACAGGATGTCCTGGATTCCCCAACATACCAGAAAAACTAGATTTGGATTTAGAATCACAGGTCATGTTGCTGTAAGAGGAACACAAGAAGGACATAATAAATTTCTTAAAGAAATAAAGGAGAAAATGGATCAAAAGTTAGAAAATATTACAAGGAAACACAAAAATCATTTAAAGAGATTCTGGAGAATATGGGTCAAAAGATAGAAGCCAATATGGAGGAAATGCAAAAGGCACCTAAAGAAATACAGGAGAACGTGGGTCCACAGGCAGAAGTCATGAAAAAGGAAACACAGAAATCTCTTAAAGAATTACAGGAAAACACAAACAAGCAACTGAATGTTCTGAGCAAAATGATCCAGGATCTGAACAAAGAAGTAGAAACAAAATCGCAAATGGAGACAAGTTTTGAGCTTGAAACCCTTGGGTAGAAATCAGGGGCCATAGATGCAAATATCATCAACAGAATACAAGAGATAGAAGAAAGAATCTCAGTTACTGAAGATACTATAGATTCCATTGTCTCAACAGTCAAATAAATTAAAACATGTCAAAAGCATGTAGCTGAGAACATCCAGGAAATCTGGGGCACAGTGAGACGATCAAACCTAAGCACTATAGGTATAGATGATAGGGAAGATTTACAACTTAAAGGGACTGCAAATATGTTAAACAAAATAGTGGAAGAACACTTCCCTAACCTAAAGAGAGAGATGCCCATGAATATACAAGAAGAGTAAAGAACTCCAAACAGAATGGACAAGAACAGAAATACCTCCTGTCACATAATAATCAAAACCCAAAATGTACTAAACAAAGAAAGAATATTAAAGGCAGCAAGAGAAAAGGGCAAGTAACATATAAAGGAAGACCTATCAGAATCACAGCAGACTTCTCACCTGAGACCATGAAAGCTAGAATATCCTGGGCAGATATCATGCAGACTCTAAGAGAACACAAATGCCGCCCAAGACAAAAATACCCAGCAAAACACTCAATCACCATAGATGGAGAAACCAAGATATTCCAAGAGAAAACCAAATTTATACAATATCTTTCCACAAACCATGCCCCACCAAGTATAATAGGAGGAAAACTCTATTACAAGGAGGGAAAATACACCGTGGAAAATTCAAGGTAGAAACCTCCTCATAAGAAACCCAAAAGAAGATAAACACTCATATATAAACAATATTTTCAACAATGTCAGGAAGTAATAATTACTTTTCCTTAATCTCTCTTAACATCAGTGGACTCAATTCCCCTATAAAACGACATAGACTAACAGACTGGATATGGAAACAGGACCCTACATTTTCCTGCATACAGAAAAGACATCTCAGTGTAAAAGACAAACACTACCTTAGAGTAAAAGGCAGGAAGACAATTTTACAAGCAAATGGTCTCAGGAAACAAGCCAGAGTAGCCATTCTAATATCAGATACAATTGACTTCCAACCAAAATTCATCAAGAGAGACCCAGATGTTTACTTCTTGCTCGTCAAAGGAAAAACTCACCAAGAAGAACTCTCATTACATAACATCTGTGCTCCAAAGGCAAAGGATTCACATTCATAAAAGAAACTCTACTAGAGCATAAAGCACACATTACACCTAACACAACAATTGTGGGTGACTTCAACCCTCCACACTCCTCAATGGACCGATCAGGAAACCAGAAACTAAACAGGGACACAGTTAAACTAATTGAAGCTTTAGACCAATTAGATTTTATATATATATATATATATATATATATATATATATATATATATATATATTTTATATATATAAACATACATATATATATATAAACATATATATATATATATATATATATATATATATATATATATGTTTATAACATTCCATATCAAAGCAAAAGAATATTCCTTTTTATCAGCACCTCATGATACCTTCTCCAAAATTGATAATATAATTGGTCACAAGACAGAACTCAACAAATACAAGAAGATCGATCTAATCCCATGCCTTCTATCAGATCACTCTGGAGTAAGAGTGGTCCTCAATAGCAACAAAACGACAGAAAGCCTAAGTACACATGGAAACTGAACAATACTCTACTCAATGACACCTTGGTCAAGGAAGAAATTTAAAAAAAAAAACAATAATTCAAAGACGTTTAGAATTCAATGAAAATGAAGGCACAACATACCCAAATCTCTGGGACACAATGAAAGCAGTGCTAAGAGGAAAACTTATAGTCCTGAGTGCCTCCAAAAAGAAACTGGAGAGAGCATACACTAGCAGCTTAACAGCACATCTGAAAGCCATGGAAGAAAAAGAAGCTAATTCACCCAGGAGGAGTAGAAGACAGGAAATCTTCAAACTCAGGGCTGAAATCAATCAAGTAGAAATAAAATAAAGGATACAAAGAGTCAACAAAACAAGGAGCTGGTTCTTTGAGAAAATCAACAGGATAGATAAACCCTTATCCAGACTAAAGGCCTATGCTCAAAACAACTGGAGGTTATGGAGGAAATGGACAATTTCCTAGACAGATACCAAATACCAAAATTAAATCAGGATCAATGAGATCAGATAAACCATCCCATAACACCTAGAGAAATAGAAGGGGTTATAGAAAGCCTCCCAACCAAAAAAAAAAAAAATACAGGACCAGATGGTTTTAGTGCAGAATATTATCAGACATTCAAAGAAGATCTAACACCAATACTCTTCAAACTATTCCACAGAATAGAAACAGAAGGGACACTGTACAACTCATTCTTCGAAGCCACAATTACACGCATACCAAAACCACACAAAGATCCAACAAAGAAAGAGAACTATAGGCCTATTTCCCTTTTGAATATTGATGAAATAATACTAATAATCCTTGCCAACAAATCCAAGAGCACATCAAAACAATCATTCACCATGATCAAGTAGGCTTCATTCCAGGGATGCAGGGATGGTTCAATATACGGAAATCCATCAACATAATCCACGATATAAACAAACTAAAAGAAAAAAAAAACACATGGTCATCTCAATGATGCTGAAAAAGCATTTGACAAAACTCAGTGTCCTTTTAGGCTAAAAGCACTGGAAAAAACAGGAATTCAAAGCCCATACCTAAACATAATAAAAGCAATATACAGCAAACCAGTAGACAATATCAAACTGAATGGAGAGAAACTTGAAGTAATCCCACTAAAATCAGGGACTAGACAAGGCTGCCCTCTTTCTCCATGTCTTTGCAATATAGTTCTAGCAAGAGAAATTAGACAACATAAGGAAGTCAAAAGGATACAAATAGGAAAGAATTCAAACTATCATTATTTGCAGATGATATGATATTATAATTAAGCGACCCTAAAAACTCCACCAGAAAACTGCTACAGCAGATAAACAACTTCAGCAAAGTGGTTGGCTATAAAATCAACTCAAAGAAATCGGTAGTCTTTCTATACTCAAAGGACAAGCAGGCTGAGAAAGACGTTAGGGAAATAACACCCTTCACAATAGGCACAAAAAATATAAAGTATCTTGGCGTGACTCTTACCAAACAAGTGAATGATCTGTATGACAAGAACGTCAAGACCTTGAAGAAAGAAGTTGAAGAAGACCACAGAAGATGAAAAAAATATTTCTTGCTCTGGGATTGGCAGGTTCTATATAGCAAATATGGCCATCTTGCCAAAAGCCATCTATAAATTCAATGCAATCCCAATCAAAATCACAACTCAATTCTTTATAGATCTTGAAAAAGCAATTCTCAAATTCATCTGGAGCAACAAAAAACCCAGGATAGCTAAAACTATTCTCAACAATAAAAGGATTTCTGGGGGAATCAATATCACTGACCTCAAGCAGTACTACAGAGCAATTGTGTTAAAAACAGAATTGTAGTGGTACAGCAACAGGCAAGTAGATCAATGGAATAGAATTGAACACCCAGAAATAAACCCACAGATTTATGGTCACTTGATCTTTGATAAAGAAGCTACAACCATCCAGTGGATAAAAAGATAGCCTTTTCAATAAATGGTGCTGTTTCAACTTGAGGTCAACATGCAGAAGAATGCGAATCGACTCATTCTTATCTCCTTGTACTAAGCTCAGCTCCAAGTGGATCAAGGACCTCCACATAAAACCAGACACACTGAAACTATTAAAAAAGTAACTGGAAAACACCATGAAGGACATTGGCTCAGAGGGAAAATTCCTGAACAGATCACCAATACCTTATGCTCTAAGATCAACAATTGACAAATGGGAACTCATAAAATTACAAAATTCTGTAAGTCAAAGGACACTGTAAGAAGGACCAAATAGCAACCCACAAATTGGGAAAAGATCTTGACCAACCCTACATCTGATAGAGGGCTAATATCCAATATATACAATGAACTCAAGAAGTTAGACCCCTAAAGATCCAAATAACCCTATTAAAACTGGTGTACAGAGCTAAACAAGGATTTTTTTACCAGAAAAATTCGGGTGGCTGAGAAGCATCTTAAAGATGTTCAACATCATTAGTCGTCAGGGAAATGCAAAGCCAAACAACCCTTCTTTCAATGTCCTTCTTCCTTCTTTCAATGTCCTTATATATGTCTCCAGTAGTTGGTGCAGCCGGGATTAAGGCTGTAGGTCTCTAGCTGAGGGTCTGTCCCAGATTAAAGGTGTGTGTCTCCATGCCTTTAATCCCAGATAATCTTGAACTGGAGTCCATAGCCACTATGCTTCAAGATCTCCATGCTAAGTCCAGGTCAGAAACTTATATTTCTGAGCCTCCAGACTAGGATCATAGGTAAGCCTTCCAATTTTAGAATGTAGTTAATTCCAGATATAGTCAAGTTGACAACCAGGAATAGCCACTACAATCCACCTTCAATTAACTTAGAAAGGTATTTTTATATCTACATTTTTATCTTTAATGTTTTCCAAGAAAT
This sequence comes from Apodemus agrarius, assembly GCA_964023405.1. Taxonomy (NCBI): domain Eukaryota; kingdom Metazoa; phylum Chordata; class Mammalia; order Rodentia; family Muridae; genus Apodemus; species Apodemus agrarius. Next base: position 3,987,056 of record OZ030029.1, on the reverse strand, counting down.
GGCCAATATTGACCAGGAATCCAGATTCATCCAATATTAACCAAAATCACTTAAAGAAATTCAGGAGAATATGTGTTAACAGATAGAAAGCCATAAAGGGAAACAAAAATATCCTTAAAGAAATGCAGGAGAACATTGGGTCAACAGGCAGAAGTCCTGAGAGAGTAAACACAATCCCTTAAAGAATTACAGGAAAACTCAAACAAACTAGTAAAAAAAAACTGAGCAAAACCATCCAGGATATAAACACAGAAGTAGAAACAACTAAGTATCATGAATGGAGACAAATTTGGACATCGAATCCTTGGAAAGATCTCAGGAGTCATGGATGTAAATATCAAGAAGAGAACACAAGAGATAGAAGAGAGAATCTAATGTGCTGAATATACCATAGAAAGCATCGACTCAACAGTAAAAGAAAATTCAAAATGTAAAAAGTGTGTAACCAAAATCATCCAGGAAATCCAGTATACAATAAGAAGAAAAAAAAAAAAAGAAAAACACGTAAGGATTGTAGAAATAGAAGAGTAAAGCTTTAAGACTTAAATGGCTAGTAAATACCTTCAACAAAATTATAGAATAAAACTTTCCTAACCTAAAGAGGGTGGTGCCCATAAACATATAAGAAGTCCAGAGAACTCCAAAAAGTCTGGACCATAACAGAAACACCTCCGGACACGATAATCAAAATATAAAATATAATAAAGAATGAAAAAATATTAAGAACAGGGAAGGAGAAGGGCCATGTATCATACAAAGGAAGTCCTATCAGAATTACACTAGTCTTCTCACAAGAGATGATGAAAGCTTGAAGATCCTGAGCAGATATATGTGGCTGTATATATATACACACTGGAATACTACTCAAATTAATAATGAATTCATGCAATGTGTAGGCAAATGGTCAGATCTGGAAAATATCATCCTAAGCGTGTTAACCCAATCACAAAAGAATACACATGAAATGCAATCACTGATAAGTGGATATTAATGATCCCAAATCCCTAAATACTCAAGGCACAAGTAGCAAGTCAAATGATTCCCAAGAAGAAGAAATAAGAGGACCTTGGGCCTGAAAAGATTGGATCCAGTTTTGTAGATCCAGAACAGAGAAATAGTGTGTGTGTGGGGGGGCGTGATTGGGGTTTATTTGGGGGGAGAGGACTTATGGGACACATGGTGGGCGGAACTAGCAAAGTGAAAAACCTTCGGAATGTAAACAAAGAATATAGAAAATAAAATTTAAAAAAATAACAAACTTAGTATCACTGGAATGTGCTTGCACATCTGCATCCTTTTCAAGTAGGTTGTTGTTATTTCCCAGATTCAAATAGCAGTATTGTACTCTAAATATTACTTTTTTACAAAATGTATCTAAAATATGTGACAAAACAAATTGATAAATTGGTAGTGTGTCCACCAAAACATGGTAGAGTAAAATGAACTTGTGATCATGAAGTAATTAAGTATAATCTTTTTTTTATAAAAAGAAGTAAAGAACATTTTATATTTCTACAAAGAGGTCTAATTAAAGAGTAGCCTCTAATATTAAGGAATATATGTTGCACATGCTCACAGGTTACTAGACACAATGAAAACATTATGAAATAAGGATAGATATCTTTTATCCAATCTCCTTCCAATTTTGAGTTCCATGGGCATTGGCACAGAGAGGTTTGATGTTTTGCTCCCATGTCTTCCTTCACAGGGGTTTCCATACTAAAAAATAAGATAGACCTGGTACAGGTCTCCACCTGACATAGCAAGTATTCAGTGGAAGAGATATAAAAGTAATAATCATATGAAATATTAAAAGGTTCATGATATGAAAACACAAAAAACAAAGTGTAAAGGGAAGTTCTGAAGATTACAGAAACATTTATAATAATAAAAGTGTATATATACATGTAATATAATCAGAGATAAATATGTGCTGTTAACAGTTTGTTGTAACTCTAAATATAAATGATATGGTAATGGTTAAGATAGTAAGAAAATAAAAAAAACACACCAATCTAGTGACTACAAATGGTAGACAATCTATTGAGTTCTGTGGCCTCATTAGTACTCAATCTGATGAACCATTGTGATATCAATAGTCTACGGCTCATATCACCCAGCACAGTGACACAGGCATTGCCTTTCCTTATTCTTAGTGGTATCAAAATTATTTTTAATAATTGTTTAAAAATAGTAGGGAATAACATATTCACAACCATAAATAGGTGATAGATAGATAGATAGATAGATAGATAGATAGATAGATGCATAAATACATAGATAGATACATAGATAGATGGATATATAAATATATAACCACAATCATTTCTGCAACAATAGGATAAATAATTGTATAAAACATTATGATATATATGTATATTCATCTTTAAAAGTTCTCAATTCATAATTTTTTAAGCATAAACAGAGTGAATTTGAAAAACACAGTATGTAGACTTCACCAATATTGTGAAACTTAGAGTCAAATATGTGCAAAAATCACAAGAAACTTTAAATACTGTGGAAGAAGACACATAATTTTTAGGTACAATAAAGTTTATAGTGTAAACCAGGAAGGACTAAGAACTGTGCCTAAAACAACTTGGGATTTTCACTTTAAATCTTACAATCAATTATGTAGCATCTCATGGAAATCAAATAATCACAGAAAACCATGGGAAATTAGAAGTGTGCTGTCCATCTTGTAAGGCTATGTCATATTTGATAAATGCCCCATACTGGCTTTTTCCTTCACCATTGTGGCTTTTTTATTTTTGAATAATCAAGGATCCTCAAATATTTATATTGAATAACAGATATTTATAAAATATATATATATATATATATATACACACACATACATATATATGTGTGTATATATACATATATGTATATATATGTATGTATATATATATATATATATACATATATATACACATGTGTGTGTGTCCAATTACTTTGAAAAATCTTTGTAGTTATGGTAGTTGAAACAATTGCGTTGCACATAAAATAATCACTCATTCCTGAACCTTTTTTAAAATTGTCTCCTGCATGATTAAAGCATACCAGACCTCACATAATAGTGTTGTTTCTACAAAGGAGTCAGGAGGAATATCAGCTATTGGTTACCATTACACATGTTCAAACATTAAAGATATTTTTCAAAAATAATATGAACATTTTTTCATGGTATGAAATAGTGAATGAAATGGACATATTTGGAATGGGATTCCTTTCCATGAGAATGAGCATTAACATATCGAAAACTTAAAAAAAAACTCCTATCATATCTAGTAAAAAGCATAGAAATTTCATGGAAATCAGAAATCTCATTGGTTTAGTTTGAACCTGACCAATTTACAAGAATCATTTGTGTTTGTAGTGGGCAAAGATAGATAGTCAAGAAAATGTTCCTCTTTCATGTCCAGATATGTATTTTATAAGAATCAAGGAAAGCATTCTCTTGGAAGTTTAAATCATACCTCCCATTACATGATAACTTTGCTTCTTTAGGAGATTAGTAATGTATACTGCTAATAAGTTTGCATGAAGCCATTGCCAACTTATATGTTAGTTCCGAAGATCTCGAGAAAACTATAGAGACCAATTTAGATTCCATTAGATTCCATAGATTACTTCCTGATTCCATAACAATCAAATTAGTTATTATATACACACCGTTACAGTGGAGCCTGGAATCAAGAACCAATCAAAGCATAGGAAATTATGGCTTTCCTTCTAATCACTAAATACCAAACTGAAGACTGCAATTGGTAAACCAAACACTGAGGTCGTAAGATTTTGTAGTAGTCAGGGAGGCAGGCCCTTGTGATGTCAAGATTCAAAGGCTCATGCCATAACTGACATTGAATAGTGCTTCAATGTCATTCAAAATTTTGGATTTAAAACTGTATTTTTTTTACAATTTCTGAAGCATAAGTATTTTTATTAATTAAAAATTTTTACAAATATGTCTGATATAATAGATGATAGATAGCTAAAAAGATAAGTAGAAATATATGTATATTTATGTATATGTATATATATATATATATGTGTGTGTGTGTGTGTGTGTGTGTGTGTACATGTGTGTGTGAGAGAGAGAAAGAGAGTTTTGATAGACAGATGGATAAGGAAAAGTACCTGTTCATGAAATGACAAATTTTCTAAAATTCTGTCAAATGCATATCCATTCCCTAATACTATCAATACCTAAATCTTTTTTGCCCAATCAAAGGTATATGTAAAATTGCAATATCATTAACACTCTAAACCTAAAGGGAAAACATTTAAAACTCATAGGAATGTTTAAAAATTATTATGCTTTACTATAGGAGTAAGAAAAAGTCATCCACATGGATGTATTCCATCATTGATATTTGTGTATAAATTTCCCATAACAATGATTGTATTTCAGAATCCCAGTTAAGTACAAAAATATTTTGTAAATAAACTCATTTTATCATCTACAACGTTACTCTAAAAACTATTAAAATAAATATAAAACATTATTTTATTTTATTTCTATTATTTAAAGTTTGAAGTATAAAGTTTAATGGTATTTACTTTCTTCTTTTTTCCAGATAAGTCATATTTTCTTCTCCTTCCATTCCTTAATACAGATTATTTTCTCATACAACACATTCTGATAATTTTTCCCATTTCTACACTTCTCAGAACCTCATTATTCTATACATATATGCACACACCCATACACACACACATGCACACATGCAAATGTACACACACACAAACACACACACACACACACACACACACACACATTGTAGACTCATGAAGGCCTTGTGATTCATGCTTCAGTTTTTGTGAGTTATTTGAGTTTTGTTCATTAATTTAGATGGGTTTGCTCTCTGTCTTCAGCCCCCTATGGCACCTTTATAGCTAGAGAAGAAAAGTTGTCTTTAAAATCTTTATTACAGAATTTGAAAATTAAAAATATTTATTATTCTTTAGAATATATTAACTAGGAACTGATGAATTTTGTAATGAGGGCATTGACAGAGTGAGGTAAATGACCAAAGTATCCATTGACTCAAGGTCTCGGGATTTTCATCAATTAATGGTTATTGTGATTACACATTTTTTAACTGTATTTAAATCATTCTACTTACTTCCTTAGTACAAGCACTTAGCTATAAATTTCTGCAATATATTTAGTCTTTAAACATTATTTCTATATCAGCAATCACTGGCATCAAGCTATAATAAAGAGTAATAGTGATGAAATATTAGATGAAGTTGGTACAGAGACAGACAGACAGATCAAGGTAACATAAATGAAGACCAATACATGAAACCACACACATATGGTCACTTAATCTTTGTGTAAAGGCCTAATGCCACCCAGTGAATCTAAGATCCCATTTTCAACAAATGGTGCTGGTTCAACTGGCCATTAGCATGTACAAGAATGCAAATACATCTATTTTTATCTCCTTGTATAAATATAAAGTCCACATGGTTAAAGTATCTCCATATGAAACCAGTTACATAGAAACTAACAGAAGATAAAGTGGGAAGGAGCTTCAAACATATGGGTACAAGGTGAAATTTTCCTGAACGGAAAACCAATAGTTTAAGCTCGAAGAACAAGAATTGACTAATACGAACTAATACATTTGCAAAGATTCTGTAAAGAAAAGTGCACTGTCAATAGGACAAAGAAGCAACCCACATGTTTGTAAAAGATCTTTACCAATGCTACATCCAATAAAACTAATATCAAATATATACAAAGAACTAAAGAAGTTCAAATATAGGAAACCAAATTACCCTATTTAAAATGGGGTACAGAGCTAAACACAGAATTCTCAAATGAGGAAACCCAAATGGTCGAGAAGCAATTAAAGACATGTTCTTCCTCATCAGGGAAATACAAATTAAACAATCCAAAGAATCCACCTCACAGCACTCAGATTGGATAAGATCAAAACTCAGGTAACAGCAGATGTTGGTGAGGAGGTGGATAAAGAGGAACTCTCTCCTCCTTTGTTGGTGGTATTTCGAACTGGTACAACCACTGTGGGAATGAATATGATTGTTCCTCAGTTAATTGAATATAGTACTACTTGTGGACCAAGCTATAGGACAACTCCTGGCCATAGGCCCAAAAGATGTTCCAACATAAAAGAAGAACACCAAGTTTTACTATGATCATAGTGAGCATTTTTTATAATGGCCAGAAGATGGAAAGAATCCAGATATCCTTCTAGAGAGGAAAATGTGACCTTTATACAGTGGAGTACTACTCGGCTATTATAAACAATGAACTAATGAATCATATGCATGTATGATGAGGGGGTTCTTTGGGAAATGGGTGGAGAGAAGAATTATGGGACATATGGTGAGGGGTGATCTTGGAGAGGGGAAAGCCTTTGTGATGTAAACAAAAAATATAGAAAAAATAAATATTTTTTCTCTTATATTTGATTTATCGTCAAAAATATCCAAAACTTCTTATACTGTGGTTTGCAATCTAAACTTCTTTATTAACTTACAAGGTGTATTTCAAAAAAAGGCATATTGACTGAAATAGTAGTGATTAGTGCTAGTATAGATAGCATGTTTACACAGGTGATTTGATAAAGCAATTAAATAAAAAATAAGTAAGTTTAATGTTCTCCTGCTCCTTCCATTTCTCTAATAGTTTCATGAATTCATTGTTTTTAATGGCTGAATAGTAATCCATTGTGTATATATACCACATATTTTATATCCATTCCTCCATTGAATCTCAAAAGAATACCCATGGTATGCACTCACTGATAAGTGCATATTAGCCAAGAATCTTGGGACATCAAAGTCACAATTCTCATATCAAATGATGGCTAACAAGATGGAAGGAGTAGAACCCCATGTTCTGGAAAGGATAAAAGCATCAGTGTAGGGGAATATCAGAACAGGGAAGTGGGAAAGTTTGGATGGGGGAACATGCAGAGGGAAAAGGCATTTGGGACCATTGGTGGGCAGAGAACCGAAAAAAAAAAGGGAAATGAAATGTAAATATAGTATACAGATATTTTTTCACTGCTTGCTGTTGTCTGTTTTATAAAAAATGGTGTATCCATAGATTTGTTTGGTTATGTCAGGGTATTCCATTACCAGTATCTTAAAGATTATATTATTATTATTCTCTAGTATAGGCTGAGGTCAGGGGTGGTGGTAACTCCAGGTGTTATTTTATTAATAAATATTATCTTGGATATCCTTGATTTTTTATTTATCTGTATGTAGATTATAATTGGTTTCAATGTCTTTATATAATTGTGTTAAAGTTGAGATAGAATTGTACTCAATAATTAAATTACTTTTGGTGAGATGGACATTTTCACTATATTAATCCTTTGAATCTTCAAGCATAGGAAATATTTCCATCTTCTAATATTTAATGTCACATGGTATTTTCACTGGCTTGATTAGAATTACCTTAAGATGTTTTATATTATCCATGTCTATTATAAAGTGTGTTATTTCTGTAATTTATTATCAGTCAATTTATCATCCATAAGAAGGGAGGCTACTTCTTTCTTTAAGTTTATATCCAACCACATTGGTGAAGGTGGTTACCAGATCACTTATGTATAGTATAATAGCTATAATAGCAATATTTTGACTTCATCCTTTTCAATTTGTATAACGTTGAACTCTTTTACTTGTCTTATTAAACTGTGGCTCTAACTTTAATTACTATATTAAATAAATAGAGAGGGAATGGGCAGCCTCGTCTTGTCCTATATCTTATGAAACTTTTTAAAGTTTCTCTACACTTACTTTCATGTTGGCCATTAGTTTCCAATATATTGCCTTGATGGAGATTATGTATGTGGCTGGTATTCCTTAAATCTCTAAGACTTTTAACAAGAAAGCTTTGGATTTTGGCAAAGACTTTTGAAGCATTGTATGAGAAGATTATATGATTTTCTTCTATCATTGTGAAAATATGTTGGGTTATTTTGATGGATTATCATATACTGAATCATCCCTGCAGCCCTGGATGGAGCCTATTTGTTCACTGCGGATTATATTTTTGATGTATTCCTGGATACACTTTGCAAACATTTTATTGAGTAGCTTTTCATCATCATTCATAAGAGGATGCTTCCTTTCTTTGTTGAGTCTTTGTGTTATTTGGGTATAAAGGTGACTGGGGATTTATACAAAGAGTTTGGCAGTTTTCCTTATGTTGTATTTTGCTTTGTACCTTACTATCTGATCAATATTGGAGAAGGAACCATGGCTTATTAAAAAGAAGGTATACTCTTTTGTGTTTTGGTGAAATATTCTAAACTTTCTTTAATGTTGGAAAGGGGAGGAATTCAAGGCCCATACCTAAACATAGTAAAAGCAATCTACAGCAAACCAGTAGCCAAAATCAAAATAAATGGAGAGAAACTTGAAGCAACCCCACTAAAATCAGGGACTAGACAAGGCTGCCCAATCTCTCCATATCTTTTCAATATAGTACTTGAAATTCTAGTGAGATCAATTAGACAACAAATGGGTATCACAGGGACACAGAATGAAATGGAAAATTCAAATTATCACTATTTGCAGATTATATTATAGTATACTTAAGAAACCCCAAAATCTCCAAGACAAAAGGGAAAACCAAACGGAAGGATTATAGGGATAGAAGAGAGTGAAGATTTCAAACTTAATGAACCAGTAAATTTCATCAACAAAATTATAGTTGAAAACTCACCTAACTTAAAGAAACCAATGCCCATGAACATACAAGAAACCTACAGAACTCCAAATAGATTCAATCAGAACAGAAATTCCTCCTGTCAATACTAACTTAAACAAAAATTACACTAAGTAAAGAAAGAATATTAAAGCACTAAGGGAAAAAGGTCAAGTAACATATAAAAGAAGGCCTATGAGAATTATTATTATTCCAGACTTCTCAAATAGACTATGATATCCCAAAGAGACTGAGGAGATGTCATGCATACACTAATTGAACACAAATGCCAGCCCATAGTACTATATACAGCAAAACTCTCAATTACCATTGATGGAGACATCAAGATATTTCATGAAAAAATTTTTTTCAACAAATCCAGCCCTTCAAAGGATAATGAATGGAAAACACCAACAAAAGGATTGAAACAACACCAAAGAAAAAGCAAGAAATTAATCTTTAAACAAAGCCAAAATAAGATAAACACACAAATCTAATAATGATAAATTATTTAAAATTATTATTTATTATTATAAATATCAATTGTGAGAATGTTTTGAAGCATACTAAAAACATAATTGTTAATAATCTCTAATGTACCATGTAAAAGTCAAAATATAAGCATATTATATAGGATTTACTAAGCAATACACATTCACAGTCGCACACAAACATAGAAAGACATATCTATATCAAATGAAATATGTGTACTTATATTTACTTTCTACCACAAGATATCATGCATGTATTTTTGGTCCAAGTTACCTAGCACAGTTTAATATTTTCTAATCTGACCCTTTTGCATACAAATCTTATGATATCCTCATTCTTAAGAGCTGAATAATATCCATTCCTCCGTTGAGGTACATCTGGGTTCTTTCCAGCTTATGGATATTATAAAGAATATGGCTGCTATGAACATAGTGGAGCATGTGTCCTTATTGCATGCTGGGGAGTCTTCTGGGTATATTCCCAGGAGTGGTATGGCTGGATCCTCCGGAAGTTTCATGTCCAGTTTTCTGAGGAACCGCCAGACTGATTTCCAGAGTGGTTGCACCAGCTTGCAGTCCCACCAGAAGTGGAGGAGTGTTCCTCTTTCTCCACATCCTCGCCAACACCTGATGTCTTCTGAGTTTTTAATCTTAACCATTCTGACTGGTGTGAGGTGAAATCTCAGGGTTGTTTTGATTTGCATTTCTCTAATGACTAATGATGCTGAACATTTTTAAGGTGTTTCTCAGCCATCCAAATTTCTTCAGGTAAAAGTCATGTTTAGCTCTATACCCCATTTTTGGAAAGGGTTTTTTGGTTTTGTGGGGCCTAACTTTCATTTCATTGTATACTTTGGATAATAGCCCTCTGACATATGTGGGATGGGTGAAGATATTTTCCCAATTTGTTGGTTTCCAATTTGTCCTTTTGACAGTGTCTTTTGCCTTACACAAAATTTTGTAACATTATGAAGTCCCATTTGTAACGGAGGAATGGATACCAAAAATGTGGTATATATACACAATGGAATACTATTCAGCCATTAGAAACAATGAATTCATGAAATTCTTAGAGAAATGGATGGAGCTGGAGAACATCATACTAAGTGATGTGACCCAGTCTCAAAAGAATACCCATGGTATGCAGTCACTGATAAGTGGATATTAGCCTAGAAACTTGGGACACCAAAGACACAATTCACATACCAAATGATGTCTGACAAGAAGAAAGGAATGGACACTAGTGCTGGAAAAGATCAAAGCATCAGTGTAGGAGAATACCAGAACAGGGAAGTGGGAAGTGGTGGATGAGGGAGCAGGGGGAGGGGAAAAGGGCATCTGGGACCTTAGGGGATGAGGAAACAAAAAAAAATGGAAATGAAAACTAAAATAATATAAAATAAAATAAAATAAAATAAAATAAAATAAAATAAAATAAAATAAAATAAAATAAAATAAAATAGCTTGAATAGTATTCCAACATGAAAATTAACCACATTATCAGTATCCATTATTCTGGTCAGGGACATCTGGGTTACTTCTAGTTTCCAGCTTTCACAATTAAGACAGGTATGGACATAGTGGAGCATGTGCCTCTATGGCATTGTAAAGAATCATTTCAGTATGTGCCCAAGAGTGTTGGATTTGGGTCTCCATTTGGATCTATTTCCAATTTTCTGAGAAACTTTAGATTGATTTCCAGAGTGGTTGTACCAGTTTACAATCCCACTAGTAATGGAGGAGTCTTCCTCTTCCTCAGCATGCTCCCCATCATTGCTCTCACCATAGATTTTGATCCTAGTCATTTTGATTGGTATAAGATGGAATCTCTCATTCACTTTGATTCACTTTCCTCTGATCACTAATGATTTTGAACATGTCTCAGCCAATTGAGATTTCTCTGTTGTGAATTCTCTGTTTAATTATTTACAGACAGTTTTTGATTGTGTTGTTGGTTCTTCACAGTTTAGGTTCTTGGATTATTTATATATTTTGGATATTTGCACTCTATCAGATTTACATATAGTGAAGAATGATTTTTCTAATCTGTTAGTTGTTGCTATGTCCTATTGAATATGTCCTTTGACTTAAGAAACTTTTTAGTTTCATGAGGTCCCATTTATCAACTCGTGATCTTAGATCCTGAGCCAATGGAGGTATATTTAGTAAATTTCACCCTATGTCACAGAATTTGATGCTCTTTCCCAGTCTCTCTTCTATTATATTTGATGTGCCAGGTTTTAGGTGAGATTTTTGATCCACGTGAACACATGTTTTCTGCACCATAAGTAATATGGGACTATTTTCATTTTCTCATATTTATTAAGAAGCATATATGTAAGAATCCTGTTGCACAGTAGATGTGACTTTGACAGGGTAGGACCGTCAGATGCCTATATGGAGGATGTCTTGACCTGAATACAAGACACACTGTTAAGGTCACTTTTTTCAGGGTTGGTGTTTTCTCCCACTGCAGACATCAGTGCTACATCCCTCAGGTGGTGACTTGTGGGGAAGGAAGTATTTTTGGCATAATCATGTGAATAAGATTAACACGAAGTGGGAGTGCCATCTCCTGTACTCAGAGGCATCTGGATGAACCAGCAATTCCCACACTGTTCTCTGACAAGTCCTCCAACAGGGGTCTCAAGGTACCAGAAATGGAACTTCTATGGTGCTCTGCATTATCCCAAGCAGCACCAGCATTTCAACATGTCCTGTAGGCCACGCAGGAGTCATAGGTGCCCCCATGCCCATGTAGGGCAAGTAAATCGGGATATGATAATAATAGTGGAAGTACTATCTGGTTAGCAGCTGTACTGAGAGCAGAGAGCTGTACTGGTGCTCCTGTCCACCCATGGGCTCAATTTCTGCCACTACTATAACTCATGCTGCCTGTGCCCTCACCCATTATATAGGTTTATGGTTGAAAAGTAAAACACTTCGCTGAGTATGGATTCATGAGGCAGTAATGACCATGGCATTCAACAGGGTCTCAGCTGGCAACAGGGATCATATGTTTTGCAAGTTCTCCATTTGATTGGTATGTGTGAATAGTCATCAGTTATATCAACATAGTTTTAGTTTTCATTTCAGGTCATAGACTTCCAACTGAACAACTATAGAAATCCATAACACTAACTTCAACATTGTCTTAATCAGCAAGATGGTCCAAGGTTTTCAACATGACTCTCTGTGGCAAGATCAAGATGTGGTGGTACTACATGGATCATGGCTATCACCAAGATTTCTTAGAAAGCATGGAGTATTGATAGTCAGCATGGTTACTGAGGGCAGAAGAGATCATTGATATCAACATAGTTGTCAGAAGCAGCAGGAATCATGCCCATATATCAGAAAGTATAACTCACATGCTACTTGAGTGTTAGGAATATTTTGTTATTGTTAACACTGAGAATTATTACTTTTTCAACGATAAAAATAACAATAAAATTTAACATGAGCACATAAATATAACTTTTTATTAACCCAAATATAACATTAAAGTATTCAATCATTTGAAAAATTATTCTGACCCACAAAACTCTAGGTTTTTAACCTCCCCCATTTCTGTAATATATCTATATATTTCTTTTCTACCTTTTTATAAGTCATCACAATCCACACAATGTGAGGCTCTTATGGAATTACCATGTCAATTAACAATATAAACAGCACTGAACATACATAACCATATGCGAACCTGATATAGATGAAACCACAGTCAAGAATCTCGTTCTTGCTCCTGGATTTGCAGGATCAATATAGTAAAAATAGGCATCTTGCCAAAAGCAATCTTCAGATTCAATGCAATCCCCAACAAAATCCCAAATCAATTCTACATAGATCTAGAAAGAGCAATTCTCAAATTCATTTGGAACAACAAATAAAACCATGATAGCTAAAACTATCATCAACAATAAAAGGACTTCTGGGGCAATCAATATCTCTGACCTCAAGCAGTACTACAGAGCAATTGTGTTAAAAACTGCATGGTATTGGTACAATGACAGGCAGGTAGATCAACGGAATAGGATTGAAGACCCAGAAATGAACCCACAGACTTATGTTCACTTGATCTTCGATAGAGGAACCACAACCATCCAGTGGAATAAAGATAGCCTTTTCAACAAATGGTGCTGGTTCAACTGGAGGTCAACATGTAGAAGAATGAGAATTGATCCACTCTTATCTCCTTGTACTAAGATCAATTCCAAGTGGCTCAAGGACCTCCACATAAAACCAGATACATAAAAACTAATAGAAAAAACAACTTGGGAAGACCCTGGAGGACATGGGCACAGGGGGAAAGTTCCTGAACAGAACACCAATAGCTTATGCTCTAAGATCAAGAATTGTCAAATGGGACCTCTTAAAATTACAAAGTTTCTGTAAGGCAAGGGACACTGTCAGATGGACAAAACAGCAACCAATAAAGTGGGAAAAGATCTTCACCAAACCCACATCTGACAGAGGGCTCATATCCAATGTATACAAAGAGCACAAAGAACCAAATAACCCTATCAAAAATGAGGTACAGAACTAAACAAAGAATTTTCACAAGCTGAAATTCGGATGGCTGAGAAACACCTTACGAGATGTTCATCAACATTAGTCATCAGGAAAATGCAAATCAAAACAACGCTGAGATTCCACCTCACACTGGTCAGAATGGCTAAGATTAAAAACTCTAGAGACAACAAGTGCTGGCAAGGATGTGGAGTAAAAGGAACACTCCTCCACTTTTGGTGGGATTGCAAAATGATAAAACCGCTCTGAAAAGCAGTTTGAAGGTTCCTCAGAAAATTGGGCATGTCACTTCCAGACAACGCCCAAAATGTCAGGAAGTAATAATTACTATTCCTTAATATCTTTTAATATGAATGGTCTAAATTCCCCAATAAAAAGCCACAGACTAGCAGACTGGATACGGAAACAGGATACATTTTGCTGCATACAGGAAACACATCTCAGTGTCAAAGACAAACACTACCTTAGATTAAAAGGCTGGAAGACAGTTTTACAAGCAAATGGTCTCAGCAATCAAGCTGCATTAGCCATTCTAATATCAGATAAAATTGACTTTCAACCTAAAGTCATCAAAAAAGACACAGAAGTTCACTTCTTGCTTGTCAAAGGGAAAATCCACCAAGAAGAATTCTCAATACTGAATATCTATGCACCAAATGCAAGGGCACCCTCATTTGTAAAAGAAACTTTCATCAATAGTATTTCAAATTGCCTTTTATTATATGGTAATATAATATTATGCATTTCTCTACCAAATAGTTCCCTGGATCTCATTCTTCCTTTATTAATCAATAATGAGCACATATATGGATAAGAAGCCAACATTTTCTGTTGCACATGAGGTAAATGTATCCATTCCAACACACCATCCTGCCATAAGCATCCAGTGGGAGTGTAAGGTGTTTTAAAAATTATCAAGTCCCACTCTTTATCATAAGATATCTGCTTTACCTTTGCATCATTTAAGTTTTCTTCCACCAATGCTAAAGCTTTTATGGCTTCTTGAGTCATAACTCTTGGAGACTTAGGATCAGAATCCCCTTGTAATAGTTGGAACAAAGGACTTAATTCTCCTGTAGTAATTTTCAAAAAAGGTCTAATCCAATTAATATTTCCTAATAATTTCTGAAAATCATTTAAATTCCTTAATTTGTCTCCTCTTATAAACACCTTTTGTGAGGCAATATAGTCATCATGAATTCTTTTGTATCTTATCTGGGGCTATTACTAATCCAAATTTGGTAAAATGTTCAATTGCATAAAGTAATATTTCCTTATTAATTGATGGTGATTGATGAGCAATCAAGATGTCATCCATAAAGTGGGCAAAGTAAGCCTCAGGATATTTTTTTCTGATCAATACTAAAGCTTGATCCACAAATTTTTGACATAATGTCGGACTATTTTTCATTCCTTGAGGCAACACTTTCCATTGATACCTTCTATATGGCCTTCTCAAATTTACAGCTGGCACACTAAAAGCAAATCTTTTACAATCCTGAGGATGTAATTTTATAGTAAAAAAGCAATCTTGTAAATCAATTACTATCACATCCCATCCTGCAGGAACTGCCACTGGAGAGGGCAGTCCTGGCTGCAAAGCTCCCATGTCTTCCATGGTAGCATTTACTGCCCTAAGGTCCTGTAGCAATCTCCACTTCCCAGATTTTTTCTTTATTACAAATATGGGAGTGTTCCAAGGACTATTGCTTTCTTTAAGATGTCCTTTTTCTAATTGTTCTTGCACAAGTTGTTCTATAGCCTGTATTTTTTTTCTTCTATTAGGGACCACTGATTAAGCCATATAGGCCGGTCTGATTTCCAATTTAATTTATCTGCATACAACAAGCCCTCAGCGGCCCCTATGAAAAATGCTGTTCACTCAGATTATCTGAGGTGACTAATTTTACATCCATGTCACCCATCATGTCTCTTCCCCACAAGGAAAAGGTGAGAGAAGGAACAACGTAAGGCTGAATCATTCCTGTCTTTCCTTCCAATTCCCATTTCAGGAACTGTGAACTTTGAGCCACATTAAAAGCTGTCCCTAAACCTAACAAAGAAGAAGAAGTCCTCTTACATGGCCAAGACGAAGGCCAATCCTTTCCTGCTATACAAGTCTTATCTGCCCCTGTATCCAAAAGTCCTTGAAACAACTTTCCATTTACTCTAACTGCTTTAAAAGGTCTTTCCATACCAATATTTTGGACCCATGCCACAACATCTGTAGAACCAAACTTCCCTTGTCCACGTTCACGCTTTAAGATTGGATTAGGTAAGTTAAGATAAGGCAGGAGCAGAAGCTGAGCTATTCTCTACCCCTTATGAATTTGTATAGTTTCTTTTAATGGTCTAATCATGACTTTTATTTCTCCTGTGCTATCACTATCAATCACACCAGGCAGCACCTCAAAATTCTTTTTATAATTTGAACTACGGCCAATTATTAACCCTACAGTTCCCTGTGGCAGAGTTCCCAAGGTAGACGTAGAGACCAAGGAAACACCGTCCCATCTAGAGAATATTACATCATCACAAGAGGCTAAATCTAAACCAGCACTACCAGGAGTAGCTCTAGGCAAATCATGTATAGTAAATTCAGGAGCCTCAGGATTCAGAGGACTCCCTGATGTAACTACAGCAGTTTCCTCTCTTTCGAGTTCGGGGCTGAGAGGCTGCCCCTGATTTAGTTTTTTGATTCCTCCTCCTTCTTTTCCCCATTAAGGGGTGTTCCATCCTTGTGGAACCTGGACTTGCACTCACTTTTCCAGTGCCTGCCTTTCTGGCAACGAGGGCATGCTCCTGGGGGAAGACCCCTTCTATTGGAGTCCCTCTTATTATTTCCTGGACATTGCCTTTGCATATGTCCTGATTTCCCACATTTAAAACAAGTGGGCTTGGAGGTTTCTTTTCCTCCTTTACCATAAGTCTTTTTAACATAGGCACTGTATTTCTCTCCCTTCATAGCTGCAGCGTAGGCCATACCTTGGACTACGGCTGGTGAGGCATCCACGCAGGCTTTCACATAGTCCTGCACTGTTCCTGTCTTTCTAATAGGCCTTATCAGATCTTGGCATAAAGCATTAGCATTCTCCCAAGCCAACTGCTTAAGGAGTATCTCAGTACCTTCTGAAGGAGGCATCATTCTAAAGACTGCCTCTTCAAGTCGAGAGATGAAACTTTGATAAGTTTCCTCATTTCCCTGCCTTACTCCAGAGAGAGTAGTTCCTTTGGTTCTGGGAGGAGGCAGCTTTCTCCAAGCCTGTACAGCATTTGTTGTAATTGCTTCCAACACATCTCTAGGGATGCTCACCTGTCTCTGAGGAGAAGTATATACTCCTGTGCCTAGCAGCATATCCATGCTTGGCTTGGAGCCTCTTTTCTTAGCAAACTGAATAACAGTCTGCTTTGATCTATCCGCATATTCTGTTCTCCACAAGACATAATCTCCTGGTTCTAATGTGGCTTTCGCTGTCTGATGCCAATCATGAGGAGTAAGCCAGTGACTGGCCACCATGTCCAGGACCTGGACTTTATATGGAGCAGAAGGGCCTGATGTCTTAATGGCCAACTGCAGCTCCTTCAGTGTCTTTAAAGGGAGAGTTTCCCATACAGGCTCCTCATCTCCTTTACCTTCTACCACTGGAAAGGAGAAAGTTAAATCTCCCTTCTTTCTAGCTTCTTCCACTGCTCCTTGGAAGCCCCTTGGAAGCAAAGGACGCCTTCCTCTTTTCCCTTTTGTGCCTGCAGATTGCTTTTCGTCCAGGTCTCGGTCTGACTCGATATCATCACTAGAATCTTCATCAAAAGCTTTTAACGGCATTGTTATAGAGTCTGTACCATAAGAACATGCAGGCTTGTTTAAAGGCTTAGCTTCTCTCTCATCCTGCACGGAAATAGTCTCCTGAACAAGTCCCTCAAGGTCTGTGGCATCCGACAAAAGCTCCCTCATCTGTAGCCACAATGGATAAGCCTGAGGGGGAAGCTCCCCTTCACCACGCTCCTGAACATACTTTCTCATATCTTTACCTATTTTCTTCCAATCTGATAAAGACAAATACCCTTCCTCCAGGAACCAAGGGCTTACCTTCTTTACGAAGTCAAAGAACTCTCTGGTTGTGCTTTCTGAAACTTTAAATCCTCTGCTAGCCATCATATGCTTAAACACTGAAAAGAACATTCGTTCCTGCTTTGACTCGGTCTGCCCCATGAGATCAGATTACTTGCACTTAACCGGTGATCCTTTACCGGCAGGACCGCGGCTCCCTCGCAAGATCCGGCCTGTTACCTTGAAAGAAAGAAAGAAGGAAAGTTTACCTGCCCAAGGTCCCTGTTCTGAGGCGCCAGCTGCCACGGACCGACTCAGTCGGAACACACACTCCCGTGGGGAATCAGGGTCTTTGGTATGCAGGAAGGTACAGGTCCGGCGAATGACAGACAGACACACACAAGATCTGAATGCATCTGAATGCACTTTACTGTTCTGAGGCAGGTATTTTTATACATATCACAAGTTGATATTCAGTGAAATGTTTACAAAGAATGGTTACCATGAGTATCTGGCACAAGGAAATACAAAATTAGTCAGGTATGAATGTCAGAGATTACACACAAGATCATTGCGCCCCTCTGTGGTCAATGATGAATTAGTGATTCAAGAGTCAGAGATTACACACAAGGTCATCGTGTCCCTCTGTAGTCAATGATAAATTAGTAATTGGAATTAGTAATTAGTTTTTGGAAACACTATGTATGCTATCTTCCTCAGGCTTATTTTGAAACTTTACTAACTGATGGTTTCCATGTCAGAGTGCCAAAGTCAGCTAACCATACAAATAAATTGTTGGGAGGTTAATTCTTTAATGTATCTAGGTAATAACTGTACAGCTAATTAAAAGCAAAGCAATGGATCTCTAGAAGGAAAATCATGGCCAGTACTGTAGTTCAAAGAATGAACTCTGAATGAACTGTCACGCCTGGAATGCTCGCACCTTTGGCTGGCAGAGACATCTCGTAAGTAAAAGAACAGGTCAGATAAAAGTTTACACAGCTTGCCATGAGAAATTTCAGCTCAGCTCTATCTGCAGCCAAGGAGGCCCACAGCGGCATTCCTTGAACAGCCCCAGTAAATATCACGCGGCCTCTGCCTGGATTGCAGCTTGGCTGCGTGAAACTATGGGGTTCAAGAAATGCGCCGTGATAGTTAGGGAAATGACACCCTTCACAATAGCCACAAACAACATAAAGTATTTGGTATAACTCTAACCAAAGAAGTGAAACATCTGTATGACAGGAACTTCAAGTCCTTGAAGAAAGAAATCGAAGAAGACCTCGGAAGATGGAAAAATATTTCTAGCTCTTGGATTGGCAGGATCAATATAGTAAAAATGTCCATCTTGCCAAAAAGCAATATACAGACTCAATGCGTTCCCCATCAAAATCCCAACTCAATTCTTTATAGATCTAGAAAGAGCAATTCTCAAATTCATCTGAAACAAGAAAAAACCCAGGATAGCTGAAACTATCATCAACAATAAAAGGACATCTGGGGGAATAATTATCCCTGACCTCAAGCAGCACTACAGAGTAACTGTGTTAAAAACTGCATGGTATTGGTACAGCAATAGGCAAGTAGATCAATGGAATAGGATAGAAGACCCTGAAATGAACCCACAGACTTATGGTCACTTGATCTTTGATAAAGGAGCCACAACAATCCAGTGGAATAAATATAGCTTTTTCAACAAATGGTGCTGGTTCAACTGGAGGTCAACATGCAGAAGAATGCGATTTGACCCACACTTATCTCCTTGCACTAAGATCAACTCCAAGTGGATCAAGGACCTCCACATAAAACCAGACACACTTAAACTATTAGAAAAGAAATTTGGGAAGAACCTGGAGGACATGGGCACAGGGGGAAAGTTTCTGAACAGAACTCCAATAGCTTATGCTCTAAGATCAAGAATTGACAAATGGAACCTCATAAAATTACAAAGTTTCTGTAAGGCAAAGGACACTGTCAGAAGGACAAAATGGCAACCAACAAAGTGGGAAAAGATCTTCACCAACCCCACATCCAACAGAGGGTAATATCCAATGTATACAAAGAACTCAAGAAGTTAGACCCAAAGAACCAAATAACCCTATTAAAAAAATGAGGTACAGATCTAAACAAAGAATTTTCACCAGCCGAAATTAGGGTGGCTGATAAACACCTTAAGAGATGTTCAACATCATTAGTCATCAGGGAAATGCAAATCAAAACAACACTGAGATTCCACCTCACAGCTGTCAGAATGGCTAAGATAAAAATCTCAAGAGACAACAAGTGCTGGCGAGGATGTGGAGAAAGTGGAACACTCCTCCACTGTTGATGGGATTGCAAAATGTTAAAGCTGCTCTGGAAATCAGTGTGGCGGTTCCTCAGAAAATTGGACATGTCACTTCCAGAGGACCCTGGCATACCACTCCTGGGCATATACACAGAGGATTCCCCTGCATATAATAAAGACACATGTTCCACTATGTTTAAGGCAGCCTTATTTATAATAGCCAGAAATTTCAATGAGCGCATATGTCCCTCAAAAGAGGAATGGATACAGAAAATGTGGTATATTTATACAATGGAGTACTACTCAGCAATTAACAATAATGAACTCATGCAATTTGTAGTTAAATGGTTAGACCTGGAAAATATCATCCTAAGTGAGTTAACCCACTCAGAAAAGAATACACATAAAATTCAATCACTGAGAAGTGGATATTAATGAGCCCAGAAGCCCTAAATACTCAATGCCCAATTAGCAAGTCAAATAACTCCCAAGAAGATAAAGGTGAGGACCCTGGGCCTGTAAAGATTGGATCCAGTTTTGTAGACCCAGAACAGAGAAATCTTGGTGGGGGATGATTGGGGAATAGTTGGGGTGGAGAGGTATTAAGGGGTATAAGCTGCGGGGGGCGGGGAGAACTGGGAAAGGGGAAAGCCTTTGGAATGTAAACATAGAATATAGAAAATAAAAAAATAAATAAAAAATATTTTCTCATGTCTTCTAATAACAAGAATTAAAAATGCTTTATTGTCAGTGTTTATTTCTGATAAAATGTGTGGAATTATATGAAATATTATCTCCTGCATACATAGATATTATTACTCAATCTTTATTTATTGACATGAGGATGCAGAGTGAGTGGAAGTTGGAACCTGACATTTGTCAAGCTAAAGGAACACCTGTCATAAAACCACATTTTTAAAATTTCTTCTCCCTAAGCGTACATTCTGTAATCTGTACTGTGTTTTGGATATGCTGGAAGAAAGACACAAGGAACTAAAAGGCTTGTCCATAGCCATCTCAGGATCCAGCCAATATTGGCAAATGAAAAGACAATAGCATTACAGGTTCCATTTAGTCTCCCTAAATCCAGAGGGTGAGGAAGAGAACCAGTCTCAAAATATTCTCCAAACCACAAGGTTTTCTTCCTTCCCTTGCTCCATGATTCTGAATTTTCTTCCTTGTATCAACCTGGGGAGCCTTTTGAAAAGTGGGAACTTCAGAGAACAGCTAACCTGTAGCCTACAGGTCTTGCTTTTTGTCTTGTAGATGAAATGCCCAGTGGGGGGAGGAGATCCTATCTGCTGAGGGAATTCTGGTTGGTGACTCAGTGTCTTAGAGATTCCTGGAGTGTATATTAGTTGAAAATATTGTTCTTCCTAAAGGTTTGCCCACCTCATCATTTCTAGGTTTTCCCTAGTTCAACCAGTTTATTTCCATTGTTTGGGAGGGAATACCCAAATCTGAATTTTCCAGCTGCTTGTTGGGTCTTTGAAAGGGCAGTCATGAGAGCCTCTTTAGTGAGTACAACACAGCATGTATAATAGTGTCAGGCCTTGTGAAGTCCCCTTGGAATGGATCCCAGTTTGGGGTCCTCACTTGGCATCCTTTACCTCAGTCTTTTCTCCCCTTTTGTTCCTGCAGTTCTTCAGACAGAAGATCTTCTGAGTCAGAGTTTTTGACTGTGGGATGGCAACCCCATCCCTCTTATTGTTACACTTTCTTCTGGGGAGTAGGATCAGCAAGTTCCTTCTCCTCAAAGAAGGCATTACAACTAATGTACATCCCTTTGAGTCCAGAAAATGGAACTCAAAAAGGCTAACAAACAGAAAGGCCCAAGTGAGGATGACCTTAGAGTGAGAACAAATCAATCATAGGAGTGAAGGGTGACCTGGGTGAGAAAGGGACATGGAGGGAAGAGGTGAACAGAAACAGGTATTGGGTGTGAGGAACATGATTGAAGATCTGAACACAAGAAAAAACTGGAAATAGGCAACCTTTGGAGGTTGGAAGATGGGGTCGACCTCTAAACCTCTGGAATGTACCAGAGCCCTGAAAGGTGAGAGACTCTCACAACTCCAAAGGAGGGAACTTATGTTAGTCTTACCTTTTGTTGAAAGTATTGAACAAAATGAATTAATTCTTTGCATACAAAATTGTCTGAAAACAATTCCCCAAAAATAAGAGATACTTTTGAAGATATTAAAATCAGGTGGTGGTGGGTCACACCTTTAATCCCAGCACTTGGGAGGCAGGGTCAGGTGGATTATTGAGTTTCAAGTCAGTCTGGTCTACAGAGTGAGTTCCAGGACAGCCAGGGTTACACAGAGCAACCCTGTATTGGACAAAAAAAAAATACATATAGATCATCAAATAGACACAATAATCAAATACTATATTTGTAGTGAAATAAAAATACTAAAATCTATTAATGAAACTGACAAAGACTTTTATAAGCCTTACTCATTAAAACAGAACCTGACTTTTAAATGGATAAAATATGTCTATGTTGTCAACAGACACAGATATCAGATACAATACAAAGCAAAAGTATCACTCATACCAACAAAAGAGGAGAAACATTTCACAGTATAATCACCATTAATCCATTTCTCTAGCAATCTAGGTCTACAAAAGGGAAATATCAGTCTGAAGATAAGGTATATATTCAATAGGATAGAAATGATAAATAGCCCTGTTCTCAGGAAAAGTGTATGGCAACAACAAAACAACAAAAGGACATACATACTGCCCTTTATAATGGTAAAAATTAACTGTGTCACTTACAAAAATTAAAATTCTCCGAATAATAGTAAATGGAGAGAATGTTGAAGCAATCCCACTAAAATCAGAGACTAGACAAAGCTGCCCTTTCTCTTCAAAATCTATTCAATACAGTACTTAACATTCTACCGGGAGCAATTAGAAAATAAAAGGAGGTAAAAGGCAAACCAATTGTAAAGTAAACAGATTATCACTATGTGCAGAAGAATAAGATGGTACACTGAAACAACCCCCAAAACTCCTCCAGAGAACTCCTATATCTGATAAACTTCAGCAAACTGGCCAAATACAACATTAACTCAAGCAAATCAGTAGTCGTCCTACACTGAAAGGATAAACAGGCTGAGAATGAAATTAGGGAAATGGCATTCTTCACAATAGCCACAAACAATATAAAGTATCTTGGTGTGACTGTAACCATACAAGTGAAATATCTGTAGGAGCAGAACTTTAAGTATCTGAAGAAAGAAATGAGAAGTCATCAGAAGATGGAAAAATCTCCCATGTTCATGGATAGACAGAATAAATATAGTAAAAATGGCCATCATTGTCACCAAGGCAGCTGGGAGCAGCCTGCCCGCTGTCCTTCACAGCAGAGATCACTGTAGGTCTCCATATTGCTACCAGGACACGGCTAGAGAGGCCCAGGTAGACAGAGTCCCGCTGGGAATACCATCGCGCAGGTGGATCCACCAGGCTCCTGCCACCAGCCAGGACCAGGACTGAGGCCCTCGGGACTTCTCCATGCCCTCCAGCCTTGCACCAAGGCAGGTGGAAGCAGACAGCCCGAGGTCCCTTACAGCAGCAGTTGCAGTAGGTCTCCATATTGCTATAAGGACACGGTTAGAGAGGCCCAGATAGAAAGATTACAGCCAGGGCTACCATTGTACGGGTGGATCCACCAGGCTCTCTCCAACAGTCAGGCCCAGGGTTAAGGCTCCGTGGGACTTCACCATGCCCTCCAGCCTTGCACCAAGGCAGCTGCGAGCAGCCTCCCCATTGTCCTTTACAGCAGGGGTTGCAGTAGGTCTCCATATTTGCTACAAGGACTCCACAAGAGAGGCCCAGGTAGACAGATTCAATCAGAGCCTATCATCACTTGGGAAGATCCTCCAGGCTCACCCCACTAACCAGATCAAGGGCGGCAGCTGGAGAGACATCTCCACACGTTCCGGCCTTGCACCAACTCGGTTGGGAACCACGCTCCCTGAGGTCCCTTCAGCACTCGCAAAGGCAGTCTCTATCTTGCAGCATAGCCATCAGTAGATAAACAACAAGTGAGCACAGCCTTGCAGGAGGTTCAAACACCAGCCAGTGACAATAATGCCAACTATCGCCAGAGATAACAGGATGGCAAAAGGAAAACGAAGCAATTTTGCTATCAGAAATTTAAGGCAGCATGACAGCATCTGAAACCAGTTCACCAAAAACAGGAAGCCCTGGCTGAGAATGAAATTAGGGAAATGGCATTCTTCAAAATAGCCACAAACAATATAAAGTATCTTGGTGTGACTGTAACCATACAAGTGAAATATCTGTAGGAGCAGAACTTTAAGTATCTGAAGAAAGAAATGAGAAGTCATCAGAAGATGGAAAAATCTCCCATGTTCATGGATAGACAGAATAAATATAGTAAAAATGGCCATCATTGTCACCAAGGCAGCTGGGAGCAGCCTGCCCGCTGTCCTTCACAGCAGAGGTCACTGTAGTTCTCCATATTGCTACCAGGACACGGCTAGCCGAAGATACCATAGGAACCAGGGACTCAACAGTCAAAGACAATGCTAATGCAAAAAGGCTGTAACCCAAACACCAGATAAACAAGATGTGGATCTAAAATCACTGGTCAGGATGCTGGTAGCAAAATACATAGATAAATCTCTTAAAGAAATACAGGAGAAATTGGATCAAAAGTTAGAAGCCTTTACAAGGCAAACACAAAAATCTCTTAAAGAAATTCAGGAGAAGATGGATCAAAAAACAGAAGTCAATAAGGAGTAAACGAAAGAAATCACTTAATGAAATACAGAAGAATATGGGTCAACAAGTAAAAGCTATGAAAGAGGAAACACAAACATCTCTTAAAGAAGTACATTAAAACAAAACCAAGCAAGCAAAAGATCTGAGCATATCCATCCAGGTACTAAAAACAAAAGTAGGAACAACTAAGAAATCGCAGAGGGAGACAACACTGGAGATAGAAAACCTTGGGAAGAATACAACAGAATACAAGAGATAGAAATCAGAATCTCAGAAGCCGAAGATACCATAGGAACCAGGGACTCAACAGTCAAAGACAATGCTAATGCAAAAAGGCTGTAACCCAAAACATCCAGGAAATCCAGGACACAAGGAGAAGACCAAACCTAAGGATTATAGGTACAGATGAAAGTGAAGATTTACAAGGGCCAGCAAATATCTTCTACAAAATTATGGAAGAAAACTTCCCCAACCTAAAGAGAGAGATGCCCATGAACATAGAAGAAGCCTACAGAACTCCAAACAGACTGGGCCAGAACAGAAATAAATCCTGTCACATAATAATCAAAACTCCAAATGTACTACACAAAGAAAGATTATTAAAGCCAGCAAGAGAAAAAGGCCAAGTAACTTATAAAGGAAGACCTATCAGAATAACACCAGACTTCTCACCTGAGACCATGAAAGCTAGAAGATCCTGGGCAGATATCATGCAGACTCTAAGAGAACACAAACTTCAGCCAAAACTACTATACCCAGCAAAACTCTCAATCAACATAGATGGAGACATCAAGGTACTCCATGACAAATCCAGCCCTACAAAGGATAATAGGGGGAAAACACCAATACAAGGAAGGAAACTACATCCTGGAAGAAGCAAGATAGAAACCTCCTCTCATCAAAACCAAAAGAAGATAATCTCTCAAATGTAAAAAAGAAATAAAAAATGTTGGGATGTAATAATTACTATTCCTTAATATTTCTTAACATCAATGGACTCAATTCCCCAATAAAAAGATATAGACTAACAGACTGGATTCAGAAACAGGACCCTGCATTTTGCTGCATACAGGAAACACATCTCAGTGTTAAAGACAAACACTACCTTAGAGTAAAAGGCTGGAAGACAATTCTACAAGCAAATGCCCTCAGGAAACAAGTTGGAGTAGCCATTCTAATATCAGATAAAATTGACTTTCAATCTAATGTTATCAAAAGAGACTCAGAAGGTTACTTCTTGCTGGCCAAAGGGAAAATCCACCAAGAAGAACCCTCAATACTGAATATCTATGCTCCAAATGCAAGGGCACCCTCATTTGTAAAATAAACTTTAAGAAAGCTTAAAGCACACATTACAACTAACACAATAATTATGGGGGACCTCACCAGTCCAGTCTCCTCAATGTACTGATCTGGAAAGGAGAAACTAAACAGGGACACAGGGAAACTAACTGAAACTTTGGACCAATTGGATTTAACATGTATAAACAAATATATATATATATATATATATATATATATATATATGTGTGTGTGTGTGTGTGTGTGTGTGTGTGTGTGTGTGTGTATACATATATATGTGTGTGTGTGTGTATATATATATATAACATTTCAACCTATAGCAAATAATATACTAGTTTCTCAGAACCACATGGTACCTTCTCCAAAGTTGATCATATAATTGGTCACAAGACAAATGTCAATTAATACAAAAAGATCGAGCTAATCCCATGCCTCCTATCAGATCACCATGGAGGAAGAGTGATCTTCAATAGCAACAGAAACAACAGAAAGCCCATATACACATGGAAACTGAACAATACTCTACTCAATGACACCTTGGTCAAGAAAGAAATAAAAAAAGAAATCAAAGACTTTTTAGAATTCAATGAAAATGAAGGTATAACCTACCCAAATCTATGGGACACAATGAAAGCAGTGCTAAGAGGAAAACTCTTAGCTTTAAGTACCTCCAAAAAGAAACTAGAGAGAGCATAGACTAGCAGCTTCACGGCACACCTTAAAGCCCATGCTCTTGGATTGGCAGGATCAATAGAGTGAAAATGGCAATCATGCCAAAAGCAATCTACAGATTCAGTGCAATCCCCATCAAAATCCAAAGTCAATTCTTCATAGCTCTAAAAAAAGCAATTCTCGAAATCATCTGGAGTAACAAAAACCCAGGATAGCTAAAACTATTCTCAACAATAAAAGGACTTCTGGGGGAATCAATATCCCTGACCTCAAGCAGTACTACAGAGCAATTGTGTTAAAAACTGCATGGTATTGGTACAGCAACAGGCAAGCAGATCAATTGAATAGAATTGAAGACCCAGAAATGAACCCACAGACTTATGATCACTTGATCTTTGATAAAGTAGCCACAACTACCCAGTGAAATGAAGATAGCCTGTTCAACAAATCGTGCTGCTTCAACAGGACAACATGCAGAAGAATTTGGATTGACCCACTCTTATCTCCTTGTACTAAGATCAACTCCAAATGGATCAAGGACTGTCACATAAATCCCGACAAACAGAAAACAATAGAAAAGAAACTGGGGAAGACCCTGGAGGAAATTGGCACAGGGGGAAAGTTCCTGAACAGAACAACAATAGCTTATGCTCTAAGAACGAGAATTGACAAATGGGACCTCATAAAATTACAAAGTTTCTGTAAGGCAAAGGACACTGTCAGAAGGACAAAACAGCAACGAACAAAGTGGGAAAAGATCTTCACCAACCCCACATCCGACAGATGGCTAATATCCAATATATACAAAGAACCTAAGAAGTTAGACCCCAGTAAACCAAATAACCCTATCCAAAAGTGGGGTACAGAGCTAAACAAACACTTTTCACCTGAAGAAATTCAGATGGCTGAGAAACACCTTAAAAAATGTTCAACATCATTAGTCATCAGGGAAATGCAAATCAAAACAAACCTGAGGTTTCACCTCACACCAGTCAGAATGGCTAGGATCAAAAACTCAGAAGACATCATGTGTTGGAGAGGATGTGGAGAAAGAGGAACACTCCTCCACTGCTGGTGGGAATGAAAGCTGATACAACCACTCTGGAAATCAGTCTGGAGGTTCCTCAGAAAACTGGATATGATACTTCCGGAGGACCCAGCCATACCACTCCTGGGCATATACCCAGAAGACTCCCCAGCATGCAATAAGGATACATGCTCCACTATGTTCATAGCAGTCTTATATATAATAGCCAGAAGCTGGAAAGAACCCAGATGTCCCTCAAGGGAGTAATGGATACAAAAAAATGTGGTGTATATACACATTAAAATAAGGAATTCATGAAATTCTTAAATAAATTGATGGAGCTGGAGAATGTCAAACTAAGTGAGGTAACCCAGTCTCAAAAGAATACCCAGGGTATGCACTCACTGATAAGTGGACATTAGCCTAGAATCATGGGACAACAAAGACACAATTCACATACCAAATGAGGTCTGTCATATCACTCCTGGGCATGTACCCAGCAGATTCCCCTGCATATAATAAAGACACATTATCCACTATGTTCAAGCAGCCTTATTTATAATAGCCAGAAGTTTGAAGGAGCCCAGATGTCCCTCAAAGAATGAACGGATACAGAAAATGTGGAAATTATACACAATGGGTTACTACTCAGCAATTAAAAATAATGAATTCATGCAATTTGTAGGCAAATGGTTGTATCTGGTAAATACATCCTAAGTGAGTCAACCCAATCACAAAAGAATACACATGAAATGCAATCACTGATAAGTGGATATTAATGAGCTTCAAAGCTCTGAATTCTCAAGACACAAATAGCAAATAAAAAGATTCCCAAGAAGAAGGAAGGAAAGGACCCTGGTCTTGAAAAGACTGGATCCAGTTTTGTAGGAGAGTATCAGAACAGAGAAATAGGGGAGGGGGGATTGGGGAATGGGCAGTTGGAAGAGAACTTATGGGACATATGGTGAGGGGGAAACTGGGAAAAGGGAAAATCTTTGGAATGTAAACAAAAATATAGAAAATATTTAAAAAAAACAATTAAAAAAGAAAAAAATGAGCAGGAAATTCTACCCATGTGGCATTTATATTATATATTTTAAAGCAGACAATACTCTAGCATATGTATATATATATATATATATATATATATATATATATATATATATCACATATTGAATATGCTAGGCCTAATTCGTTGCATTAGTAGGAGGTATGGCCTTATTTGATAAGGCGTGGCCAAGTTGGAGGAAGTGTGTCACTGTGGAGGTTGTCTTTGATATATTCCTCCTACCTTCCTGGAAGATAGTCTTCTGTCTGCCTTTGAGTAAATAAAAATAGAATTCTCACCTCCTCCAGTATTATGACTTACTGAAAGCTGTCAAGAGCTCACCGTGATGATAAGGCACAGCACTTCTGACTCTATAATGCAGCCCCAATTGATTATCATGTATTGCTGTTGCCTTTGTCCAGATGTCTCTTCACAGCTCTAAAACCCTAATAAAGACAATGTGGATGGAATTAACAAAAGAAATTAGATAAAATAGTCACTTTTTTAGACAATGATATATTAGATTGATGTTGTCTGGTGGATTTAGAGGTAGAATACAAAGGCGCCTGAGGTGGGATCTTTTTCATGAATAGAAAAAACTTAATTATGTAAAACTTATTTAAAATGTGAAAAAGAAAAGAGAGAAATGGGAAAGAAGGAGACTCATGAGATAAAGGATGAAATCAGCTTTCAAGCAGGAACCATAATATTCATTCTGCAGTGCCACAATTACGCTGATACCAAAACCACACAAAGATCCCACAAAGAAAGAGAACTACAGGCCAATTTCCCTGTTAATACTGATGCAAAAATACTAAATAAAATTCTTGCCAACCAAATCCAAGAGCACATGAAAACGATCATTCACCCTGATGAAGTAGACTTCATCCCAGGGATGCAGGGACGGTTCAATATACAGAAATCCATCAATGTAATCCACTACATAAACAAACTACAAGAAAAAAAAAACACATTGTCATCTCATTAGATGCTGAAAAAGCATTCGACAAAACTCAGCATCCTTTGAGTCTAAAAGTCTTGGAAAGAACAGGAATTCAAGGCCGATACCTAAACATCATAAAAGCAATATAGAGCAAACCAGTAGCCAACATCAAACTAAATGGAGAGAAACTTGAAGCAATCCCACTAAAATCAGGGACTAGACAAGGCTGCCCTCTCTCTCCATATCTTTTCAATATAGTACTTGAAGTTCTAGCGAGAGCAATTAGACAACATAAGGAAATCAAAGGGATACAAATTGGAAAGGAAGAAGTCAAACTATCATTATTTGCAGATGATATGATAGTTTACTTAAATGAACAAAAACTTTTCCGTGTGTGTGTGCGTGTGTGTGAGTGTGTGTGTGTGTATGTGTTTGAATGAGTGTGATTCTGTGTATATATATGTAGAGTAATAAGGTCTTGAGAAGTGTAGATATGGGGAAAATTAGCCGAATATATTGTATGACAAAAGAATTTATATTTAAAAAATGAAGGAGAAAGAAAATATGATTTATCTGAAAATGAAGGAATAAAAACCATTAATTTTTAAACCTCAACATTTAAATAATAGAAATAAAATAGAATAATCTTTTATATTTATTTTAATGGTTTTTAAAATGAAGTTGTAGATGATAGACTGGATTAATTTACAGAATGTGTTTTATACTTAATTGTGATATTTAAATAAACAGTCATGGTTATGGGCAATTTATACTCACATCTTCAAAACTTATCTAAACTCCCTGTGGGTGATATTTTCTTACTCTATCTAGAAAAGCACTTTAATTTTTAAAATCTCTTATGACTTTTACATGTTGTTCTCTAAGGTTTCCAGTGTCAATGATGTTGCAGTTTTACATATACCTTTGATAGTGTAAAAAATATTTAGGTATTGAAAGAATTTGGGAATGAATATTCATTTTACAGAATTTGAAAAAATGCATCCTTTTCTTGAGCAGATATTTTTCCTTTTATCTGTTTATCAAAAATTTCTCTCTGTCTCTCTCTCTCTCTCTCTCTCTGTGTGTGTGTGTGTGTGTTTCTGTGTGTATGTGAATATATATATATATATATCTATGTTATATATATATGTTATATATATACACATATATTACATATACATATATATTTCTATGTATACATGCATATATATTTCTATCTTTTTAACTATCTATCATCTATCATATACATATATTTGTGAAATTTTTAATTAATAAAAATACAAATATTGTAAAGAGAATACATTTTAAAATCCAGAAGATTGAAGGACTTTGGGGCATTAGTCACTGTCAGTTATGGAATGAGACTTTGAATCTTGACATCACAATAGTCTGTCACCCTGACTACTAAAGAATTGTAAGACCTCAGTGGTTGGTTTACTAATTGTAGTCTTCAGTTCCATATTTAGTGACTAGAAGGAAAGCCATAATTTCCCATCTATTGATTGGTTCTTGAGTCCGGGCTCCACTCTAAATGTAGGTATATAATAACTAATTTGATTCCTATGATACTCTAACGGAATAAGGATGTGATCTATCTATTCCTCCAGATCTTCGGAAAATACTTATAATTTGGCCATGGCTTCGTGCAAATTTACTTATTAGCAATATTCTTTACTAATCCCCTAAAGAAGCAAAGTTATCATGTAATGGGAGGTATAAATTGAGTTTGCAAGAGAATGCTTTCTATAATCCTTAAAAAATACATATCTGGGACATGAGAGAGAAACATTTTCTAGACTATCTGTATTTGCCCACTACAAATACAAAAGTGTCTTGTAAAGTGGTCAGGTTCAAACTAAATCTATGAGATGTCTGATTTCCAGGATATTTCTATGTCCTTTACTAGATATGATATGAGATTTTTAAATGTTTACAATATTTTAATGTTCATTTATATAAAAGGAATTCCTTTCCAAACATGTCTATTTACTCTCAAAATTACATACCATAAAGCATTGTTGTATTATTTTTGAAAATATCTTTATATTAATGTTTGACCATGTGTGATGGTAGCCAATGGCTGCTATTCCTCCTGACTCCTCTAATGTCATGGCTCCTAAGTGCTTTCTTCATAATAGCTGGTGTCTCAGCTGATGTCTCTCTACATATTCATTGAAATATATATCAAATGCTTGGGGCTGAATAATAATCACATAATATATGTTTTAATATTCAAATTGAATGTGCAGGTTAGAGAAAAGAACCACAAAGAGAATAGTTATCAATCTGTCTATTGGTCTATCATCCATTTTTCTCTACATTCTATCATCTATATAACTTTCATATACATATGTATGGTTATGAAAATATTATTCCTTACAATGTATTACAGTTCACCAACTGTTAGAAAACATTTTTAAAGATCCTGAGTATAAGGAAAGTAAATGCATGAGCCTCTGTGTCAGTGGTCATGAGCCTTAGGATACTGACATCACAAAGGCTCTTCAGCCTGACTATTCCAGAATCCTCAGACCTCAGTAGTGTGTCTAGCCACTGTAGTGACCAGTTTGGTGTTCAGGACCAGGAAGGCAAAATTCAAGTTTATTGAAAGGTTCTCTCAGTCAGGCTCCACAGGAAAGGTATTTTTATAAGTAATTTGTTTCTCATGATTGCCTCATTCTATGAGGAAGTGTTCTCTATTCTTCCAGATCATATAAACTATCTCTCAACTCAGCAGTGGTTTCTTGAAGGGCATTATTGGGGGAATATTCAATGCCAATCTTCTATAGAACCAAAATTATTATGTGAGGAGTGATATGCTTTAAACATATAGGAGAACAATTTCTATAACTTTTTTAAAAAGTTTGAGGTAATTAGTGGTTATATTATGTGCAAAACAAATGTTTTAAACACCATAACTATATAGATTTTTTAATGGAATTGGTCATATATACATATATACATATACTTATACATATGCATATATATACATGTGTATGTGTATGTGTATATGTATGTGTAAGAGTATATGGATATGAGTATGGATATGTGTATATATACATATGGTTGAGAAATGTTATTCCAAATAAATACTTTAGGATCACCAATTATTCAAAAATAAGCCACAAGCTGAAGGGAAAAGACGATATGTGACATTTTCTCAAATATGACATAGCCTTACATGATGGACATCACACTTATAATTTCCCATGTTTTTTCTGTGATTACTTGATTTCCATGAGATGCTCCATAATTAATTGTAGGACTTAAAGTAAATCGCCCAGGTCATTTTAGTAATTCACTGCTGCTTGGTTTAATAATTAGTACTATTCTCCCAGGAATAGTAATTAGTGCTTCTTGGTTTCACTAAATAAACTTTATTGTATCTAAAAATTGGGTGTCTTCTTTCACAGTGTTAAAAGTTTCTTGTGATTTTTTCACATATTAGACTCTATGATTCACAGTATTGGTGAAGTCTACATGTTGTCATTATCTAATTTACTCTGGAAAGGTTGGAAAAATTAGGAATTGAGA
Source organism: Apodemus agrarius (assembly GCA_964023405.1). Classification (NCBI taxonomy): domain Eukaryota; kingdom Metazoa; phylum Chordata; class Mammalia; order Rodentia; family Muridae; genus Apodemus; species Apodemus agrarius. The sequence goes on along the minus strand of OZ030029.1, from coordinate 3,953,712 downwards.
ATTTTTGGAGATGAATATACATATATCTCGTAATATTTTATACGAATAATTCTCTATTGTTGCAGAAATATTGTAGTTATCTATCTATCCATCTATCTATCTACTTATCTATCTATCATCTATTTATGGTTGTGAATATATGTTATTCCATACAATATTCTAACAATTATTAAAAATATTTTTGAAGCAACTAAGTATAAGGAAAGGTAATGCAAATGTCACTGTGTCAGATGACATGAGCCTTAGACTATTGACATCACAATAGTCCATCACCCTGAGTACTTATGAGGTAAGAGGACTCATTAGTTTGTCTGCCATTTGTAGTCAACCTTTGGTGTTTAAGAGGAAAAAAAGCACAAAAAACTTTGATCTCAATTGAAAGGTTCTTCCTTACAAGCACTACAGAAAAAAATTTTTGTAACTAATTTTAATCTCATGATAGACTAATCATATCAGGATATGTCTTTCTTTTTCCACAAATTTTGTTGGTACAGCCTTGAGTATATCTTGACATTATTGTTTGATAGGGTTATAACAACTATTTGAAACTGTATTTCTTTAACACTTTGATTCTCACTATTTTGAAATGTTATATAAGTAAAACATATGGTGCCTCTGTTCATATTTTTTGAAAAAAGTAACATATTTTGGACAAAGTTATATTTCCTTAGGGAAGTCTATACTATAAGTTTTCCATTTGCATGAACACCTCACAAAGTAAAGCTAACAGAAGATTTGCCACTCCATTATTACAGGGAAGAATTTCATTAAGATATGAGTGTAAACATGCTCAGAGGAAGCTGGGAGAGGAGAGAGAGAGAGAGAGAGAGAGAGAGAGAGAGAGAGAGAGAGAGAGAGTCCAGATTCGGTATGGTGAATGCTGGGAAATATAGAAGGAAGAATATCCAGGGAAGACAAATGGGGATTATTTCAGTAGGAGAATCTTTGCATTCATAAAGGTCAAGAGGGGGTTCTATCATTAGCTTAGCACAGATGGACAGTTTTGGAGGGGTAAAGGGATGTGGGTGGAGACTTTAAAATGAACATGTATTTTTACTTCAAAGGATCAATGTTGATATCCATATAGTGGTTTAGTGAAACCACTGCTGATTGGAGAGGTAGTTTATATGATCCTGATGAATAAAGAGAGAACAAACACTTCCTGATAGAATGAGGCAATCACAAGAAACAAATTACTTATAAAAATATCTTTTCTGTGGAGCCTGACTGAGAGAACCTTTCAATAAACTTGAATTTTGCCTTCCTGGTCCTGAACACCAAAATGCTTACTACAGTGGCTAGACACACTACTGAGGTCTTAGGATTCTGTAGTAGTCAGGCTGAAGAACCTTTGTGATGTCAGTATCCTAAGGCTCATGACAACTGACACAGAAGCTCATGCATTTACTTTCCTTATACTCAGGATCTTTAGAAATTTTAACTAACAGTGGTTGAACTATAATACTTTGTAAGGAATAATATTTTCATAACCATACATATGTATATGAAAGTTATATAGGTGATAGAATGTAGAGACAAATGGATGATAGATCAATATACAGATTGATTGATAGCTACTCTCATTGTGGTGTTTCCTTGGGCCACATAACATATAATCTCCACTGCCCAGCATCATAATCTTCCTATTATTCTAGAAGGTATGAAGTTGTTACTGACATTATCAAGTAAATAATTGAAGGTGTGTTCTCATAAGTTTGTGTATGCCTTGAAGAAGAGACATTGTTATTATACTTTATTTAGCTTAGCAAATAAAATTCTGGATATCATTCCATAGTATTTCTGAAGATCTACTTTAAAATGTGTGAAAATGAAATGTCCAGAAGAGAATATTTGTTTTCAACCCTGACCAGTCACTTTAAGCTCCCAGCATAGAAAACGGTACTCAGTGTCTGACTGATAAAAGTTCAAATGTATAAATATCTAGATTATCCAAGAGTCTCTAATCCTTCTTGCCATTTCTACTCAACTCAGGTTTATTCCACTCTTGGAAATATTCAGTTTTTAAAATACAGTAACCAACTCATTTGAATGAAAATGCAAAAAATGATGTATATACTGACAGAGATATGGGAGGAGGTGGACTGAGTTATGGTTGGAGGGAAGAGGACTTATGGGACATATGTTGAGTTGGGATCAGGGAAAGGGGAAAGCATTCAGAATGTAAACAAAGAATATAGAAACATTTTAAAAAGTTAAAACAAGAAATTTAAATTACAAGTTACAATTTTATGTTGTTTCTTCTGAATTTGGGTTCATATATATTCGATTTGATGTCTTGTGGTGGAAAGTAAATATAAGTACAAATCTTTCATTTGATATAGATATGTCTTTCTATGTTTGTGTGCGACTGTGAATGTGTATTGCTTAGTAAATCCTATATAATATGCTTGTATTTTGACTTTTACATGGTTCATTAGAGATTATTGACAATTGTGTTTTTAGTATGCTTCAAAACATTCTCACAATTGATATTTATAATAATAAATAATAATTTTAAATAATTTATCAATATTAGATATGTGTGTTTATCTTCTTTTGGATTTGTTTAAAGATTAATTTCTTGCTTTTTCTTTGGTGTAGTTTCAATCCTTTTGTTTGTGTTTTCCATTCATTATCCTTTGAAGGCCTGGATTTGTCGAAAAATTTTTTTCATGAAATATCTTGATGTCTCCATCTATGGTAATTGAGAGTTTTGCTGGATATAGTAGTATGGGCTGGCATTTGTGTTCAATTAGTGTATGTATGACATCTCCTCAGTCTCTTCGGGATATCATAGTCTATTTGAGAAGTCTGGAATAATTCTCATAGGCCTTCTTTTATATGTTACTTGACCTTTTTCCCTTAGTGCTCTAATATTCTTTCTTTGCTTAGTGTAATTTTTGTTTAAGTTAGTATTGACAGGAGGAATTTCTGTTCTGATTGAATCTATTTGGAGTACTGTAGGTTTCTTGTGTGTTCATGGGCATTGGTTTCTTTAAGTTAGGGGAGTTTTCTACTATAATTTTGTTGATGAAATTTACTGGTTCATTAAGTTTGAAATCTTCACTCTCTTCTATACCTATAATCCTTACATTTGGTTCTCCCTTTTGTCTTGGAGATTTTGGGGTTTCTTAAGTATACTATAATATAATCTGCAAATAGTGATAATTTGAATTTTCCATTTCATTTTGTATCCCTGTGATACCCTTTTGTTGTCTAATTGATCTCACTAGAATTTCAAGTACTATATTGAAAATATATGGAGAGAGAGGGCAGCCTTGTCTAGTCCCTGATTTTAGTGGGGTTGCTTCAACTTTCTCTCCATTTATTTTGATGTTGGCTACTGGTTTGCTGTAGATTGCTTTTACTATGTTTAGGTATGGGCCTTGAATTCCTGCCCTTTCCAACATTAAAGAAACTTTAGAATATTTCACCAAAACACAAAAGAGTATACCTTCTTTTTAACATGCCATGGTTCCTTCTCAAATATTGATCATATAGTAAGGTACAAAGCAAAATACAACATAAGGAAAACTGCCAAACTCTTTGTATAAATCCCCAGTCACCTTGATACCCAAATAACACAAATACTCAACAAAGAAAGGAAGCATCCTCTTATGAATGATGATGAAAAGCTACTCAATAAAATGTTTGCAAAGTGTATCCAGGAATTCATCAAAAATATAATCCGCAGTGAACAAATAGGCTCCATCCAGGGCTGCAGGGATGGTTCAGTATATGAAAATCCCTCAAAATAACCCAACATATTTTCACAATGATAGAAGAAAATCATATAATCTTCTCATACAATGCTTCAAAAGTCTTTGCCAAAATCCAAAGCTTTCTTGTTAAAAGTCTTAGAGATTTCAGGAATACCAGCCACATACATAATCTCCATCAAGGCAATATATTGGAAACTAATGGCCAACATGAAAGTAAGTGTAGAGAAACTTTAAAAAGTTTCATAAGATATAGGACAAGACGAGGCTGCCCATTCCCTCTCTATTTATTTAATATAGTAATTAAAGTTATAGCCACACTTTAATAAGACAAGTAAAAGAGTTCAACGTTATCCAAATTGAAAAGGATGAAGTCAAAATATTGCTATTATAGCTATTATACTATACATAAGTGATCTGGTAACCACGTACACCAATGTGGTTGGATATAAACTTAAAGAAAGAAGTAGCCTCCCTTCTTATGGATGATAAATTGACTGATAATAAATTAGGTAAATAACACACTTTATAGTAGACATAAATAATATAAAACATCTTAAGGTAATTCTAATCAAACCAGTGAAAATACCATGTGACATTAAATATTAGAAGATGGAAATATTTCCTATGCTTGAAGATTCAAAGGATTAATATAGTGAAAATGTCCACCTCACCAAAAGTAATTTAATTATTGAGTACAATTCTATCTCAACTTTAACACAATTATATAAAGACATTGAAACCAATTCTAATCTACATACAGATAAATAAAAAATCAAATATATCCAAGATAATATTTATTAATAAAATAACACCTGGAGGTACCACCACCCCTGACCTCAGCCTATACTAGAGAATAATAATAATGTAATCTTTAAGATACTGGTAATGGAATACCCTGACATAACCTAACAAATCTATGGATACACCATTTTTTATAAAACAGACAACAGCAAGCAGTGAAAAAATATCTCTATACTATATTTACATTTCATTTCCCTTTTTTTGGTTCTCTGCCCACCAAATGCCTTTTCCCTCTGCATGTTCCCCCATCCAAACTTTCCCACTTCCCTGCTCTGGTATTCCCCTACACTGATGCTTTTATCCTTTCCAGAACATGGGGTCTACTCCTTACATCTTGTTAGCCATCATTTGATATGAGAATTGTGACTTTGGTGTCCCAAGATTCTTGGCTAATATGCACTTATCAGTGAGTGCATACCATGGGTATTCTTTTGAGATTCAATGGAGGAATGGATACAAAATATGTGGTATATATACACAATGGATTACTATTCAGCCATTAAAAACAATGAATTCATGAAACTATTAGAGAAATGGAAGGAGCAGGAGAACATTAAACTTACTAATTTTCTATTTAATTGCTTTATCAAATCACCTGTGTAAACATGCTATCTATACTAGCACTAATCACTACTATTTCAGCCAATATGCCTTTTTTTCAAATACACCTTGTAAGTTAATAAAGAAGTTTAGATTGCAAACCACAGTATAAGAAGTTTTGGATATTTTTGACGATAAATCAAATATAAGAAAAAATATTTATTTTTTCTATATTTTTTGTTTACATCACAAAGGCTTTCCCCTCTCCCAGATCACCCCTCACCATATGTCCCATAATTCTTCCCTCCACCCATTTCCCAAAGAATCCCCTCATCATACATGCATATGATTCATTAGTTCATTGTTTATAATAGCCGAGTAGTACTCCACTGTATAAAGGTCACATTTTCCTCTCTAGAAAGATATCTGGATTCTTTCCAGCTTCTGGACATTATAAAAAAAGCTCACTATGATCATAGTGAAACTTGAGTTCTTGTTTTATGTTGGAACATCTTTTGGGCCTATGGCCAGGAGTTGTCCTATAGCTTGGTCCACAAGTAGTACTAGGTTCAATTAACTGAGGAACAATCATATTCATTCCCACCGTGGTTGTACCAGTTCGAAATACCACCAACAAAGGAGGAGAGAGTTCCTCTTTATCCACCTCCTCACCAACATCTGCGGTCACCTGAGTTTTGATCTTATCCAATCTGAGTGCTGTGAGGTGGATTCTTTGGATTGTTTAATTTGCATTTCCCTGATGAGGAAGGACATGTCTTTAGTTGCTTCTCGACCATTTGGGTTTCCTCATTTGAGAATTCTGTGTTTAGCTCTGTACCCCATTTTACATAGGGTAATTTGGTTTCCTATATTTGAACTTCTTGAGTTCTTTGTATATATTTGATATTAGTTTTATTGGATGTAGCATTGGTAAAGATCTTTTACAAACATGTGGGTTGCTTCTTTGTCCTATTGACAGTGCACTTTTCTTTACAGAATCTTTGCAAATGTATTAGTTCGTATTAGTCAATTCTTGTTCTTCGAGCTTAAACTATTGGTTTTCCGTTCAGGAAAATTTCACCTTGTACCCATATGTTTGAAGCTCCTCCCCACTTTATCTTCTGTTAGTTTCTATGTAACTGGTTTCATATGGAGATACTTTAACCATGTGGGCTTTATATTTATACAAGGAGATAAAAATAGATGTATTTGCATTCTTTTACATGCTAATGGCCAGTTGAACCAGCACCATTTGTTGAAAATGGGATCTTAGATTCACTGGGTGGCATTAGGCCTTTACACAAAGATTAAGTGACCATATGTGTGTGGTTTCATGTATTGGTCTTCATTTATGTTACCTTAATCTGTCTGTCTGTCTCTGTACCAACTTCATCTAATATTTCATCACTATTACTCTTTATTATAGCTTGATGTCAGTGATTGCTGATATAGAAATAATGTTTAAAGACTAAATATATTGCAGAAATGTATAGCTAAGTGCTTGTACTAAGGAATTATGTAGAGTGATTTAAATACAGATAAAAAATGTGTAATCACAGTAACCATTAATTGATGAAAATCCCGAAACCTTGACTCAATGGATACTTTGATCATTTACCTCAGTCTGTCAATGCCCTCATTACAAAATTCATCAGTTCCTAGTTAATATATTCTAAAGAGTAATGAATATTTTTAATTTTCAATTCTGTAATAAAGATTTTAAAGACAACTTTTCTTCTCTAGCTATAAAGGTGCCATAGGGGGCTGAAGACTAAGAGAGCAAACCCATCTAAATTAATGAACAAAACTCAAATAACTCACAAAAACTGAAGCATGAATCACAAGGCCTTCATGAGTCTACAATGTGTGTGTGTGTGTGTGTGTGTGTGTGTGTGTGCATGTGTGCATGTGTGTGTGTATGGGTGTGTGCATATATGTATAGAATAATGAGGTTCTGAGAAGTGTAGAAATGGGAAAAATTATCAGAATGTGTTGTATGAGAAAATAATCTGTATTAAGGAATGGAAGGAGAAGAAAATATGACTTATCTGGAAAAAAGAAGAAAGTAAATACCATTAAACTTTATACTTCAAACTTTAAATAATAGAAATAAAATAAAATAATGTTTTATATTTATTTTAATAGTTTTTAGAGTAACGTTGTAGATGATAAAATGAGTTTATTTACAAAATATTTTTGTACTTAACTGGGATTCTGAAATACAATCATTGTTATGGGAAATTTATACACAAATATCAATGATGGAATACATCCATGTGGATGACTTTTTCTTACTCCTATAGTAAAGCATAATAATTTTTAAACATTCCTATGAGTTTTAAATGTTTTCCCTTTAGGTTTAGAGTGTTAATGATATTGCAATTTTACATATACCTTTGATTGGGCAAAAAAGATTTAGGTATTGATAGTATTAGGGAATGGATATGCATTTGACAGAATTTTAGAAAATTTGTCATTTCATGAACAGGTACTTTTCCTTATCCATCTGTCTATCAAAACTCTCTTTCTCTCTCTCACACACACATGTACACACACACACACACACACACACACACATATATATATATATATATACATATACATAAATATACATATATTTCTACTTATCTTTTTAGCTATCTATCATCTATTATATCAGACATATTTGTAAAAATTTTTAATTAATAAAAATACTTATGCTTCAGAAATTGTAAAAAAATACAGTTTTAAATCCAAAATTTTGAATGACATTGAAGCACTATTCACTGTCAGTTATGGCATGAGCCTTTGAATCTTGACATCACAAGGGCCTGCCTCCCTGACTACTACAACATCTTACGACCTCAGGTTTGGTTTACCAATTGCAGTCTTCAGTTTGGTATTTAGTGAGTAGAAGGAAAGCCATAATTTCCCATGCTTTGATTGGTTCTTGATTCTAGGATCCACTGTAAAGGTATGTCTTGAATAACTAATTTGATTGTTATGGAATCAGGAAGTAATCTATGGAATCTAATGGAATCTAAATTGGTCTCTATAGTTTTCTCGAGATCTTCGGAACTAACATATAAGTTGGCAATGGCTTCATGCAAACTCATTAGCAGTATACATTACTAATCCCCTAAAGAAGCAAAGTTATCAGGTAATGGGAGGTATGATTTGAACTTCCAAGAGAATGCTTTCCTTGATTCTTATAAAATACATATCTGGACATGAAAGAGGAACATTTTCTTGACTATCTATCTTTGCCCACTACAAACACAAATGATTCTTGTAAATTGGTCAGGTTCAAACTAAACCTATGAGATGTCTGATATCGAGGAAATTTCTATGTTTTTTACTAAATATGATAGGAGGTTTTTTTTTTAAGTTTTCGATATTTTAATGCTCATTCTCATGGAAAGGAATCCCATTTCAAATATGTCCATTTCATTCACTATTTCATACCATGAAAAAATGTTCATATTATTTTTGAAAAATATCTTTAATGTTTGAACATGTGTAATGGTAACCAATAGCTGATATTCCTCCTGACTCCTTTGTAGAAACAACACTATCATGTGAGGAGTGGTATGCTTTAATCATGCAGGAGACAATTTTAAAAAAGTTTCAGGAATGAGTGATTATTTTATGTGCAACCCAATTGTTTCAACTACCATAACTACAAAGATTTTTCAAAGTAATTGGACACACACACATGTGTATATATATGTATATATATATACATATATATACATATATGTATATATACACACATATATATGTATGTGTATATATATATATATATATATATAGTTTATGAATATCTGTTATTCAATATAAATATTTGAGGATCCTTGATTATTCAAAAATAAAAAACCACAATGGTGAAGGAAAAAGCCAGTATGGGGCATTTATCAAATATGACATAGCCTTACAAGATGCACAGCACACTTATAATTTCCCATGGTTTTCTGTGATTATTTGATTTCCATGAGATGCTTCATAATTGATTGTAAGATTTAAAGTGAAAATCCCAAGTTGTTTTAGGCACAGTTCTTAGTGCTTCCTGGTTTTACACTATAAACTTTATTGTACCTAAAAATTATGTGTCTTCTTCCACAGTCTTTAAAGTTTCTTGTGATTTTTGCACATATTTGACTCTAAGTTTCACAGTATTGGTGAAGTCTACATACTGTGTTTTTCAAATTCACTCTGTTTATGCTTAAAAAATTATGAATTGAGAACTTTTAAAGATGAATATACATATATATCATAATGTTTTATACAATTATTTATCCTATTGTTGCAGAAATGATTGTGGTTATATATTTATATATCCATCTATCTATGTATCTATCTATGTATTTATGCATCTATCTATCTATCTATCTATCTATCTATCTATCACCTATTTATGGTTGTGAATATGTTATTCCCTACTATTTTTAAACAATTATTAAAAATAATTTTGATACCACTAAGAATAAGGAAAGGCAATGCCTGTGTCACTGTGCTGGGTGATATGAGCCGTAGACTATTGATATCACAATGGTTCATCAGATTGAGTACTAATGAGGCCACAGAACTCAATAGATTGTCTACCATTTGTAGTCACTAGATTGGTGTGTTTTTTTTATTTTCTTACTATCTTAACCATTACCATATCATTTATATTTAGAGTTACAACAAACTTTTAATAGGACATATTTATCTCTGATTATATTACATGTATATATACACTTTTATTATTATAAATGTTTCTGTAATCTTCAGATCTTCCCTTTACACTTTGTTTTTTGTGTTTTCATATCATGAACCTTTTAATATTTCATATGATTATTACTTTTATATCTCTTCCACTGAATACTTGCTATGTCAGGTGGAGACCTGTACCAGGTCTATCTTATTTTTTAGTATGGAAACCCCCGTGAAGGAAGACATGGGAGCAAAACATCAAACCTCTCTGTGCCAATGCCCATTGGACTCAAAATTGGAAGGAGATTGGATAAAAGATATCTATCCTTATTTCATAATGTTTTCATTGTGTCTAGTAACCTGTGAGCATGTGCAACATATATTCCTTAATATTAGAGGCTACTTTTTAATTAGACCTCTTTGTAGAAATATAAAATGTTCTTTACTTCTTTTTATAAAAAAAGATTATACTTAATTACTTCATGATCACAAGTTCATTTTACTCTACCATGTTTTGGTGGACACACTACCAATTTATCAATTTGTTTTGTCACATATTTTAGATACATTTTGTAAAAAAGTAATATTTAGAGTACAATACTGCTATTTGAATCTGGGAAATAACAACAACAAACTTGAAAAGGATGCAGATGTGCAAGCACATTCCAGTGATACTAACTTTGTTATTTTTTTTATTTTATTTTCTATATTCTTTGTTTACATTCCGAAGGTTTTTCCCTTTGCCAGTTCCGCCCACCATGTGTCCCATAAGTCCTCTCCCCCCAAATAAACCCCAATCACACCCCACACACACATACTATTTCTCTGTTCTGGATCTACAAAACTGGATCCAATCTTTTCAGGCCCAAGGTCCTCTTATTTCTTCTTCTTGGGAATCATTTGACTTGCTACTTGTGCCTTGAGTATTTAGGGATTTGGGATCATTAATATCCACTTATCAGTGATTGCATTTCATGTGTATTCTTTTGTGATTGGGTTAACATGCTTAGGATGATATTTTCCAGATCTGACCATTTGCCTACACATTGCATGAATTCATTATTAATTTGAGTAGTATTCCAGTGTGTATATATATACACCCACATATATCTGCTCAGGATCTTCAAGCTTTCATCATCTCTTGTGAGAAGACTAGTGTAATTCTGATAGGACTTCCTTTGTATGATACATGGCCCTTCTCCTTCCCTGCTCTTAATATTTTTTCATTCTTTATTATATTTTATATTTTGATTATCGTGTCCAGAGGTGTTTCTGTTATGGTCCAGACTTTTTGGAGTTCTCTGGACTTCTTATATGTTTATGGGCACCACCCTCTTTAGGTTAGGAAAGTTTTATTCTATAATTTTGTTGAAGGTATTTACTAGCCATTTAAGTCTTAAAGCTTTACTCTTTTCTATTTCTACAATCCTTACGTGTTTTTCTTTTTTTTTTTTTTCTTCTTATTGTATACTGGATTTCCTGGATGATTTTGGTTACACACTTTTTACATTTTGAATTTTCTTTTACTGTTGAGTCGATGCTTTCTATGGTATATTCAGCACATTAGATTCTCTCTTCTATCTCTTGTATTCTCTTCTTGATATTTACATCCATGACTCCTGAGATCTTTCCAAGGATTCGATGTCCAAATTTGTCTCCATTCATGATACTTAGTCGTTTCTACTTCTGTGTTTATATCCTGGATGGTTTTTCTCAGTTTTTTTTTTTTACTAGTTTGTTTGAGTTTTCCTGTAATTCTTTAAGGGACTGTGTTTCCTCTCTCAGGACTTCTGCCTGTTGACCCAATGTTCTCCTGCATTTCTTTAAGGATATTTTTGTTTCCCTTTATGGCTTTCTATCTGTTAACACATATTCTCCTGAATTTCTTTAAGTGATTTTGGTTAATATTGGATGAATCTGGATTCCTGGTCAATATTGGCCATTTCTTGGAAAACATTAAAGATAAAAATGTAGATATAAAAATACCTTTCTAAGTTAATTGAAGGTGGATTGTAGTGGCTATTCCTGGTTGTCAACTTGACTATATCTGGAATTAACTACATTCTAAAATTGGAAGGCTTACCTATGATCCTAGTCTGGAGGCTCAGAAATATAAGTTTCTGACCTGGACTTAGCATGGAGATCTTGAAGCATAGTGGCTATGGACTCCAGTTCAAGATTATCTGGGATTAAAGGCATGGAGACACACACCTTTAATCTGGGACAGACCCTCAGCTAGAGACCTACAGCCTTAATCCCGGCTGCACCAACTACTGGAGACATATATAAGGACATTGAAAGAAGGAAGAAGGACATTGAAAGAAGGTTTGTTTGGCTTTGCATTTCCCTGACGACTAACGATGTTGAACATCTTTAAGATGCTTCTCAGCCACCCGAATTTTTCTGGTAAAAAATCCTTGTTTAGCTCTGTACACCAGTTTTAATAGGGTTATTTGGATCTTTGGGGGTCTACCTTCTTAAGTTCATTGTATATATTGGATATTAGCCCTCTATCAGATGTAGGGTTGGTCAAGATCTTTTCCCAATTTGTGGGTTGCTATTTGGTCCTTCTTACAGTGTCCTTTGACTTACAGAATTTTGTAATTTTATGAGTTCCCATTTGTCAATTGTTGATCTTAGAGCATAAGGTATTGGTGATCTGTTCAGGAACTTTCCCCCTGAGCCAATGTCCTTCAGGGTGTTTCCCAGTTTCTTTTCTAATAGTTTCAGTGTGTCTGGTTTTATGTGGCGGTCCTTGATCCACTTGGAGCTGAGCTTAGTACAAGGAGATAAGAATGGGTCGATTCACATTCTTCTGCATGTTGACCTCAAGTTGAACCAGCACCATTTATTGAAAAGGCTATCTTTTTTTCCACTGGATGGTTGTAGCTCCTTTATCAAAGATCAAGTGACCATAAGTCTGTGGGTTTATTTCTGGGTGTTCAATTCTATTCCATTGATCTACTTGCCTGTTGCTGTACCACTTCAATTCTGTTTTTAACACAATTGCTCTGTAGTACTGCTTGAGGTCAGGGATATTGATTCCCCCAGAAGTCCTTTTATTGTTGAGAATACTTTTAGCTATCCTGGTTTTTTGTTACTCCAGATTAATTTGAGAATTGCTTTTCAAGATCTATAAAGAATTGAGTTGTGATTTTGATTGGGATTGCATTGAATCTATAGATGCCTTTTGGCAAGATGGCCATATTTGGTATATAGAACCTGCCAATCCCAGAGCAAGAAATATTTTTTTCATCTTCTGAGGTCTTCTTCAACTTCTTTCTTCAAGGTCTTGACGTTCTTGTCATACAGATCATTCACTTGTTTGGTAAGAGTCACGCCAAGATACTTTATATTTTTTGTGCCTATTGTGAAGGCTGTTATTTCCCTAACTTCTTTCTCAGCCTTCTTGTCCTTTGAGTATAGAAAGACTACCGATTTCTTTGAGTTGATTTTATAGCCAGCCACTTTGCTGAAGTTGTTTATTAGCTGTAGCAGTTTTCTGGTGGAGTTTTTAGGGTCGCTTAATTATAATATCATATCATCTGCAAATAATGATAGTTTGAATTCTTTCCAATTTGAATCACTTTGACTTCCTTATGTTGTCTAATTTCTCTCACTAGAACTATATTGAAAAGATATTGAGAAACAGGGCAGTCTTGTCTAGTCCCTGATTTTAGTGGGATTACTTCAAGTTTCTCTCCATTCAGTTTGATGTTGGCTACTGGTTTGCTGTATTTCGCTTTTATTATGTTTGGGTATGGGCTTTGAATTCCTGTTTTTTCCAGGGCTTTTAGCCTGAAAGGACACTGAGTTTTGTCAAATGCCTTTTCAGCATCATTAAGATGACCATGTTTTTTTTTTCTTTTATTTTTTTTTATATCGTGTATTACGTTGATGGATTTCCGTATATTGAACCATCCCTGCATCCCTGGAGTGAAGCCTACTTGATCATGGTGAATGATCATTTTGATGTACTTTTGGGTTTGTTGGCAATGATTATATTTAGTATTTTGGCATCAATATTCAAAAGGGAAATAGGCCTGTAGTTCTCTTTCTTTGTTGGATCTTTGTGTGGTTTTGGTATGCGTGTAATTGTGGCTTCGAAGAATGAGTTGTACAGTGTCCCTTCTGTTTCTATTCTGTGGAATAGTTTGAAGAGTATTGGTGTTAGATCTTCTTTGAAGGTCTGATAATATTCAGCACTAAAACCATCTGGTCCTGTACTTTTTTTTGTTTGTTTGTTTGTTTGGGATACTTTCTTTCTATAACCCCTTCTATTTCTCTAGGTGTTATGGGACGGGTTATCTGATCTAATTGATCCTGATTTAATTTTGGTATTTGGTATCTGTCTAGGAAATTGTCCATTTCCTCTATAATCTCCAGTTGTTTTGAGTATAGGCTATTGTAATAGAGTATGATGATGTTTTGAATTTCTTCAGTTTCTGTTGTTATATCCCCCTTTTCATTTCTAATTTTGTTAATTTGGATACTGTTTTTGTGCCCATTGTTTAGTCTGGATTAGGGTTTATCTATCCTGTTGATTTCCTCAAAGAACCAGCTCCTTGTTTTGTTGACTCTTTGTATCGTTTGCTTTATTTCTACTTGATTGATTTCAGCCCTTAGTTTGATGATTTCCTGTCTACTACTCCTCATGGGTGAATTAGCTTCTTTTTCTTCCATGGCTTTCAGATGTGCTGTTAAGCTGCTAGTGTATGCTCTCTCCAGTTTCTTTCTGGAGGCACTCAGGACTATAAGTTTCCCTCTTAGCGCTGCTTTCATTGTGTCCCTTAGATTTCGGTAGGTTGTACCTTCATTTTCATTGAATTCTAAACGTCTTTGTATTATTTTTTTTAATTTCTTCATCGACCAAGGTGTCATTGAGTAGAATAATGTTCAGTTTCCATGTGTACTTAGGCTTTCTGTCGTTTTTGCTGCTATTGAAGACCACTCTTACTCCAGACTGATCTGATAGGAGGCATGGGATTAGTGCTATCTTCTTGTATTTGTTGAGTTCTGACTTGTGACCAATTATATGATCAATTTTGGAGAAGGTATCATGAGGTGCTGACAAATAGTTATATTCTTTTGCTTTGATATGGAATGTTATAAACATATATATATGTTAAATCCAATTGGCCTAAAGCTTCAATTAGTTTAACTATGTCCCTGTTTAGTTTCTGGTTTCCTGATCGGTCCATTGAGGAGAGTGGAGGGTTGAAGTCACCCACAATTATTGTGTTAGGTGTAATGTGTGCTTTAAGCTCTAGTAGAGTTTTTTTTTTACGAATGTGAATCCTCTGCATTTGGAGCATAGATGTTCAGTATTGAGAGTTCTTCTTGGTGAGTTTTTTCTTTGACCAGCAAGAAGTAAACTTCTGGGTCTCTCTTGATGAATTTAGGTTCGAAGTCAATTTTATCTGATATTAGAATGGCTACTCCAGCTTGTTTCCTGAGACCATTTGCTTGTAAAATTGTCTTCCAGCCTTTTACTCTAAGGTAGTGTTTGTCTTTTACACTGAGATGTGTTTTTCTGTATGCAGCAAAATGAAGGGTCCTGTTTCCATATCCAGTCTGTTAGTCTATGTGGTTTTATAGGGGAATTGAGTCCACTGATATTAAGAGATATTAAGGTATAGTAATTATTACTTCCTGACTTTGTTGAAAATATTGTATATATTTGAGTGTTTATCTTCTTTTGGGTTTGATGTGAGGAGGTTTCTATCTTGCTTTTTCCACAGTGTAGTTTTCCTCATTTTAATTGAGTTTTCCTCCTATTATACTTTGTGGGACATGGTTTGTGGAAAGATATTGTATAAATTTGGTTTTCTCATGGAATATCTTGGTTTCTCCATCTATGGTGATTGAGTGTTTTGCTGGGTATTTTTGTCTTGGGCAGCATTTGTGTTCTCTTAGATTCTGCATGATATCTGCCCAGGATCTTCTAGCTTTCATGGTCTCAGGTGAGAAGTCTGCTGTGATTCTGATAGGACTTCCTTTATATGTTACTTGCCTTTTTCTCTTGCTGCCTTTAATATTCTTCCTTTGTTTAGTACATTTTGGGTTTTGATTATTATGTGACAGGAGGTATTTCTGTTTTTGTACAGTCTGTTTGTAGTTCTGTAGGCTTCTTGTATATTTATGGGCATCTCTCTTTTTAGGTTAGGGAAGTTTTCTTCCACTATTTTGTTTAACATATTTGCAATCCCTTTAAGTTGTAAATCTTCCCTCTCATCTATACCTATAGCCCTTAGGTTTGATCTTCTCACTGTGCCCCAGATTTCCTGGATGTTATCAGCTACATGTTTTTGCCATGTTTTAATTTCTTTGACTGTTGAGTCAATGGAATCTATGGTATCTTCAGTATCTGAGATTCTTTGTTCTCTCTCTTGTATTCTGTTGATGATATTTGCATCTATGGCCCCTGATTTCTACCCAAGTGTTTCTAGCTCCAAAGTTGTCTCCCTTTGCAATAGTGTTTCTACTTCTTTGTTCAGATCCTGGATCGTTTTGCTCAGATCCTTCAGTTGCTTTTCTGTGTTTTCCTGTAATTCTTTAAGAGATTTCTTTGTTTCCTCTTTCATGACTTCTGCCTGTGGACCCAAGTTTTCCTGTATTTCTTTAGGTGCCTTTTGCATTTCCTCCATATTGGCTTCTATCTTTTGACCCATATTCTCCAGAATCTCTTTAAATGATTTTTGTGTTTCCCTTGTAATGTTTTCTAACTTTTGATCCATTTTCCTGTATTTCTTTTAGAGATTTATTATGTCCTACTTGTGGTCCTCTAACAGCAACATGAACTGTGATTCAAAATCCAAATCTAGTTTTTCTGGTATGTTGGGGAATCCAGGACATCCTGTTGCCAGAGAATTGGATTTGGATGCTGCCATATTTCCTTGATTTCTTTGAGAAACATTCAGAAGTTTGCCTTTTGCCATCTGTTTATCACTGGTCTTAGTTAGTCCTGTTGTCACTGTCTGCTGCATGAAAGCCCTGTGAAACCTAGGGCTATTTCCACACCATTGGATGACTGGGTTTCCCCTGCCACAGATTGCTGACATGCTGCCCTCCACTTGGTTGCTGTGGGAGCCCTGGTGTGTCTTGCTCCAAGCAATGTTATACTCTGTTGTGTCTGTAAACATGGTGCTGCTTGTCTGCTCTGTCAGGTAGCAAAAATGTGGTCTAGGAGCCCCTCCAACTCCTGGATACTGTATGCATGGCTGGCACACAGGCAACCAATGATCTGTCCAGATCCTGTGCTCCAGTTGTAGTCCTGCAGCCTGCATGCCCCAAGATCTTAAACTCAGGATATCTAAGTACCTGGGTCCACTTGTCCTGCCTGAAAAGAAGCAAAGATCGTGGCGGGGAGCTCTTCCAAAAACTATTGTCCTAAAGACACACCTATCTACTCACAGTCATAAATTATAGTAATGTATTAGAATTTCAGTATTGAAGTGGTATCTCTCAGATTTCTATCAATTGATTTCATGCTATTTTCTTCTGGCTGTCTACCATGGTCTCTGTAAGAGATTCTAAATGTGAAAGGGAGTAAAGAGCTTATAGTACATGCACTTGCTTGTTCTTGGGAGTATTAAGTGATTGAGTAATTCTAAATATTCATTTTAGTTTTCTAGCTCCATCTTCGATAAAGATTTCAGTACTGTTTCTGTATCTTTATACCCTATAACTTTATACAAGGAATTTTATGGAGAGAGAACTGATTCATCTGTTTGCTTTTGTCTTTTTATTTACTTTTTTTATTGCAGCTGCTCTGTATCCTAATTTTCCTAGAACTGTGCACATGCTGTGCACAATACAAAGAATATAAGTGATGGATTTCTAGACATGGAGGAAGCTAAGTGTTGCAATCTATTTCAACCACTCTCCCTGCCTGTCTGCTGCCATAATGAAGGATAAATCTGGATGCTGAGCTCTAACACCCATGGCAAATATGTCTTCCTTTATCATACACAATCAATTAGTTATATTTAATAACAAGTATCCACAAAATTAAATTTGTGATAAATATCTTAGATTGACAGTCTTCCAGATTTATGTAAAGGGAAGAAAACAAGATATTAATTCTATATTAGTCTTGCCATTACAGTCAGTAAATTATAAGTAGTGATAAGATCTAACTAATATTATGGTCATGAGCTTCCAAGTTATTTTATACCATTTTTATCTACTTTTCTTAGCCGTTTTATGCAACAGCAACAAACTTAGATACTGTAAATGAGATGATTAAGAATGTACAAATAATAATTTATAATCTCCTTTTGGAAGTTATGACATTGAAAATATAATAATAGTCTGGACAGGGATTTTTTCTTCAATTTCCTGTCTACATTTTCATAGAAAGGAAACTCATACCTAAAGTTATAGAATGTGTGTGGGGTATATGTGGGAGTGTGTGGGTGATGTTGTGATTAGATTCAATTTATATGCTTATTTTCTTCTTAAATTTACATGTATCCTTATGAGGTTATAATGACCAGCCTTCTACATACCTCCAGTAGAACAAATTAAAAATGTCCACAGCATTTACTATCTTGCGTAAATTTCTTGTGAAAGACCTAAATATGGATGCAGAGTCACAATTAATTTTAAAACACTAATACTCAGCTAGAAGCTAGCAGCAAAGTGAGTCCTCCTCCTCAGACTAACTCCTTAAGTACTCATAAACGTAGATGGCTGTGGTCAAGTGAGTTGATTCTTGTATATCTACCTACTTAAAGGTAGAGGGGACATGAATGTGTTTTCTAGATTATATTTGTCTTGATTATGATTTTATTTTAATGCCTATAAATATAAAGGTTGAAGATAGTAGACATTAAAGTATGCCATTTTTCCCAGGCTTCAGTAAAAATAAGCAATGTCCAGAATAAGATGTCACACTCCCATCACCTAGAGACAGTCAGAATGTATACCAGCCTCTACATTATGTAGAGATATTTTTCCATTTACTTGTTAATCTTGCAACTTTTAAACTTAAAGATATATCTAAAATTCTATTTTACTTCATTTATTCTCCTTAGTTATTTCCAAGGAAAGCTCCTAGTTAATTAGCTATAGCATTCTTGTTACTACTATGACTTAGAGGAGATTTACTCCATTGCCTTGTGCCTACTTGGGAACCAATCTAACAGTGAAGGTTACATCTTCAGATATCTTTCTTCCTCTGATTTTTAGATGGTGTCACTAGAGTGTCCAGGATGGACACACTGAGACTTTATTAGATTATGGATTAAAATTATAACATAGCATCCTCTGAAGAGTACAACAGAAATTTCTGAGAACCTGCCAATGGTCTGACTGATTGGATGAGGGTGGCAACTGACCCAGGATCTTTGACTTTATCAAAAACAACTCCATGTACAGTTATAAAAAATATTTCATTCGGACATAGGATCAATTTATACAAGTCCATAATCAGAAATGTGTCCATATTTGGGAAGGTGTGGCTTTCTTACAGGAAGAATGTCACTGTAAGTCACAGTGGATGTGCTTGTCTGATGTTTCTTGAAATTTGCATGTCTAAGCATTGTGATCTATGTGATTCTCCTGGCTGGTAGTGACAAAAGTCTCCTGCCTGCCTCTGGTCAAATTATAGAATGTTTGGCTTCTCCAGCAGCATGTTGTCCTACATGCTGTCATATGTTCTACAATAATGACAACCGAAGGAAGATCTAAAACTGTAAACCTCCCCTAATTTAATATCTCCCTATAGATCAATTTTCATAGTCATAGAGTCTCTTCACTGCATCGTGAAGTCATCCACAACCTAGAGTGACACAGAGAGTAGTTAGAGGAGTGACCCAAGCCTTCTGATATAGCCCTATAGATCATGTGTAAACCTCATTGAATACCTTCTGAGTAATGCTGTGAACAGCTAATGGAACCAGACCCAGTAAAAGAAATAGGTTAGAGTTTACGAATCTGAAGATATTTAGATATCACACATGTAGAAACAGAGTTTGGTCTTCCTCCACCTGGTTTTAGTTCTACATTTGGTCCATTATTTCCTCACTGATTTTTTTTTATTGTTATTCTATATCCTGTGATTTTGGGAGTATGTTACCTACTATTCAAGTTTCATTTTATAAGGTATTACAGTTAAGAGAATACTGAATCTCAGAAGAGACTTTCAAAGTTTAAATGTTGAGGATGTGCGACTCTATGGAGACTACTGGAGGTATGTTTAAGGTATTTTGTGTAAGGGTTTTCTTAGTTATAGCCCTGATATACTGAAGTGTTTGCATAAGCTTATGGGTTCGAGTCTGTAGAATATCGTTGATTGAATGTGTTTACCCCATGAGAATTTTGGATTAATCACACATTTCCATATTAGGGAAGGTGTAGTTTTCTTACAAGTATGTTACTGCATGTCACAATGGAGGTGGATCTTGAAATTCTCATATCTGGGCAGTGGGGTATAGAAGGTCCTCCTAGCTGGCTTTGGCAGAGTCTCCAGCCTAACTTTTGCCATATGAGACATTTTTCTGGAAGTTCGTGAAGGGCTTTTGCCCTTGTCTGAAGAGTCTGCTTGAGCATAAGTAAAGTGATATAGAATAGTTACTTTAAGAAAGAAGTTCTCGTTGCCAACTCACTAAAAGTTTCCCCAGTGCTTCAATTTTATGGGACAGGGTATTATCTAGTGTACAGTACTGAGAAAGAAAAAAATATAAATGTATGCTTCGGTGATAAATGGACAACCAGGAAGTAAATTAGATTTAATCCTGTGTTGATGAATGTTAAATAGGATTAAGGGTGTGGTGATATTGGGGTAAGATCCCACCTAGCTTACTGTTTATGCTTTTGTAATGAACCAAGGGAATATTACATCATTTTAGGCACTATTATGAACAGCATTATTCCCATTTGGACATGAAGAAACGTGAACATGTTTCAAATTGACAGGTGGTGGATTGTGATGTCTATTCTCATTTGTCAACTCTGTATGGAATGAACAATATCCAGAAAAGGTGGCCATAACAGTGATTCAGATCTTGAGGCTTGAAAACATAGTATTTTATTCCAAATACTGAACTGGAAAGACCTAAGAATTATTTCAAGTCTAGAAGCATATTGCCCAGAAAAAGCCTAGGTTCAGGCATTGTTGAATTTATCTTTAATTCCAGGAGACAAAAGCAAGTTTATTTCTTAACTGGGATGTTATCGATGTCAGGTTTGCCTATGGCTATGTATGTGCAGGACTCTTTTTATTGTTAATTGATGTGGTAAAGCCACAATAGACTCAAATTGTGTGGCATCTTTTTATGTATTGGTAGTCTTCAACTATATTACTGTGTTCAGTGTATAATGACCTTTAATGGAAAGGAAATCCACTTGTATACACTGGATTAAAATATTACAGTTATATGAATTAAGTTATAGATTATGCATACTGATAAGGAATCATATTGGGAAAGCACTCATCTGGGTGTGACTTAGTATATCTTTAGATTAATGTATGAAACACTGATTTTTAAAATCATAGCTTCCTTCTTCGTGGGAATCTTTTGACTTTCTAATTGTGCCTGGAGAATTCAGAGCTTCTGGGCTCATTAATATCCACTTATCATTGAATGAATTTCATGAGTATTATTTTGTGATTGGGTTAACTCACTTAGGATGATATTTTCCAGACCCAACCATTTGCCTACAAACTTCATGAATTCATTATTTTTAATTGCTGAGTAGTATTCCATTGTATAAATATACCACATTTTCTGTATCCATTCCCGCTTTGAGGGACATCTGGGCTCCTTCCAATTTCTGGCTGTTATAAACAAGGCTGCTATAAACATAGTGGAGCATGTGTCTTTATTGTATGCAGGGGAATCCTCTGGGTATATGCCCAGGAGTGGTATGCCAGTGTCCTCTGGAAGTGACATGCCCAATTTTCTGAGGAACCACCAAACTGATTTCCAGAGCGGTTTTACCATTTTGCAATCCCACCAACAGTGGAGGAGTGTTCCTCTTTCTCCACATCCTCACCAGCACCTGCTATCTCCTGATGTCCCCTGAGTTTTTAATCTTAGCCATTCTGACTGGTGTGAGGTGGAATCTCAGGGTTGTTTTGATTTGCATTTCCCTGATGACTAATGATGTTGAACATTTCTTAAGGTGCTTCTTGGCCATCCAAATTTCTTCTGGTGAAAATTCTTTAATTCTGTTCCCCCTTTTTCAAGTGACTGTATGTGTGTGGGTTCATTTATTGGTCTTCAATTATGCTACCTTGATCTACCTGTCTGTCTCTGTACCAACAACTTCTAACTTTTCATCATTATTACTCTGTGACACAGGTTGATGTGAATGATTGCTGATAGAGAAATAATGTTTAAAGACTAAATATATTTCAGAATTTTATAGTTAAGTGCTTATACTAAGGGAGTAAGTAGAAATTTAAATACAGAGAAAAAATTCTATGTAATCACAATCACTATTAACTGAGAAAAATGCTGGAACCTTGAATCAATGGATACTTTGGCCATTTACCTCAATCTGTCAATGCCCTTATTACAAATTTTATCAGTTCATAGTTAATATATTCTAAGGAGTAATAAATATGTGTAATGTGCAAATTCTGTAATAACGACTTTAAAGACTACTTTTCTTCTCTCGCTATAAGGGTGTCATAGGAGGCTGAAAAAGAGCACAAAGACATCTAAATTAATGAACAAAACTCAAAATAACTGTCAAAAACTGAAGCTTGAACCACAATGCCTGCATAAGTCTATAACGTGTGTGGGTGTTTGTGTGTTTGTGTGTGTGTACATTTGTGTGTATGTCTGTGTATATGTTTGTGTGTGTAAGTATTTGTGTGTGTGAGTGTGTGTACATAAGTGTAGAGAGGTTTTGAAAAATGTAGATATG
This sequence comes from Apodemus agrarius, assembly GCA_964023405.1. Classification (NCBI taxonomy): domain Eukaryota; kingdom Metazoa; phylum Chordata; class Mammalia; order Rodentia; family Muridae; genus Apodemus; species Apodemus agrarius. The sequence goes on along the minus strand of OZ030029.1, from coordinate 3,931,096 downwards.
GGAAAATTATCAGAAAGTGTTGTATGGCAAAAGAATATATATTTAATAAAAGGAAGGAGAAAGAAAATATGATTTATCTGAAAAAATAAGGAAGAAAATCTATTAATTTTTAAAACTCATAGTTTAAATAATAGAAATAAATTAAAATAGATTAATCTTTTATAGTTATGTTAATGGTTTTTATACTGAAGTTGTAGATGATAGAATGGATTAAATGCAGAATGTTTATATGGTTAATTGTGATTTTGAAATCAGTAATCATTGTTATGGGAAATTTATACACAAATCTTCAATGCTTCTCTAACCTCCCTGTGGGTGAACCATTTTTACTCTATTTAGTAAAGCACATTAATTTTTAAAGTCTCCTTTGACTTTTACATGTTGGTCTCTAAGGCTCACAGTGTTAATGATGTTACATTTTTATATATTCCTTTGAAGATTTAGGTATTGAAAGTATTTGGGAATGAATATGCATTTTACAGAATTAAAAAAAATAACTTCATTTTCTTGAGCAGGTATTATTCCTTATATTTATCTATCAATGATCTCTCTCTTTCGCTCTCTGTCTCTCTTTCTCTCTGTCTCTCTTTCTCTCTGTCTCTCTCTGTCTGTCTCTCTCTCACTCCATCTATACTTTTTTCAACCTGTTTTTAACTATCTCTCATCTCTCACATCAGTCATATATTTGTGAAAATTTTAATTAATGCAAATTCATATGTTTCAAAAATTTTAAAATGAATACATTTAAAATGCAAAAGTTTGAAGGACATTGAAGCACTAGTCACTGTGAGTTATGGCATGAGACTTTGAGTCTTGACATCACAATGACCTGTCACCCTGACTACTAAATTATCATGAGACCACAGTGGTTGGTTTACCAATTGCAGTGTTCAGTTTGGTGTTTAGTGAGTGGAAGGAAATCCATAAATTAACATCATTGATTTGTTCTTGACTCCAGCCTCCACTGTAAAGGTATGCATATAATAACTAATTAGGTTCTTATGATAGTCTAATGGAATAGGACATGATCTATCTACATTCCTCCAGATGTTTGGAACTAACTTATAATTTGGCAGTGGCTTAGTACAAACTTACTTAATAGCAACATTCTTTACTAATTCCCTAAAGAAGCAAAGTTATCATGTAATGGGAGGTATGTTTTGAACTTCCAACAGAATGCTTTCTATAATCTGTAAAAAATACATATCCAGGCCAAGAGAGAGGAACATTTTCAAGAAAGTCTAACTGTGTTTGCCCACTACAACTACAAATGTTTCTTGTAAAGTGGTCAGGTTCAAATTAAACCTTTAAGATGTCTGATTCTCAAGAAATTTCTATGATTTTTACTAGATATAAATTTTTTAAAGGTGTCATTTTTTAATGTTCATTCAGATAAAAGGAATCTCTTTCCAAACACAATCCAAAATTATACCATAAAATGGTGTTTGTATTATTTTTGAAAAACATTTTTACATTTATGATTGGCCATGTGTGATGGTAACCAATAGCTGCTATCTCCCTGACTCCTCTAATGTCATGGCTGCTAAGTGCTTTCTTCATAATAGCTGGTGTCTCAGCTGATGTCTCTCTACATATTCATTGAAATATATATCACCTGCTTAGGGCTGAATAATATTCACATAAGCTTTCATTTTCAAATTGCATGAGCAGGTTAGAGAAAAGAACCACAAAGAGAGTAGCTATCAATCAATCTGTCTATTGATCTATCATCCATTTGTCTCTACATTCTATCACCTATATAACTTTCATATACATACGTATGGTTGTGAAAATATTAATCCTTACAAAGTATTATAGTTCAACAACTGTTAGAAAACATTTTTAAAACTCCTGAGTTTAAGGAAAGTAAATGCATGATCTTCTGTGTCAGTTGACATGAGCCTTAGGATACTGACATCACAAATGTTCTTCAGCCTGACTACTACAGAATCCTCAGACCTAGGTAAAGTTACTAGTAGCAACTGTAGTAACTAGTTTGGTGTTCAGGACCTGAAAGGCAAAATTCAAGTTTATTGAAGGGTTCTCTCAGTTAGGCTCCACAGAAAAGGTATTTTTATTAGTAATTTGTTTCTCATGATTGCCTCATTCTATCAGAACGTGTTCTCTCTTTATTCCTCGAGATCATATAAACTACCTCTCAAATCAGCAGTGGTTTCTTGAAAAGGGAATTATTGGAGGAATATTCAATACCAATCTTCTATGGAAACAACATTATTATGTGAGGAGTGGTATGCTTTAAGCACACAGGAGAACAATTTTGTAACTTTAAAAAAAAAGTTTCACTTTCCAGATCTATGAAGAATTGAGTTGGGATTTTGATGGGGATCGCATTGAATCTGTAGATTGCTTTTGGCAAGATGGCTATTTTTACTATATTGATCCTGCCAATCCAGGAGCAAGAAATATTTTTCCATCTTCTGAGGTCTTCTTCGATTTTTTTCTTCAAGGACTTGAAGTTCCAGTCATACAGATCTTTTGCTTGTTTGGTTTGAGTTACGGCAAGATACTCTATGTTGTTTGTGGCTATTGCGAAGGGTGTTATTTCCCTAATTTCTTTCTCAGCCTGCTTGTCCTTTGAGTACAAGAAGGCTACTGATTTGCTTGAGTTAATTTTATAACCTGCCACTTTGCTGAAGTTGTTTATCAGCTATAGAAGTTCCCTGGTGGAGTTTTTTGTGTTGCTTAAGTAAACTATCATATCTCCTGCAAATAATGATAGTTTCACTTCTTCCTTTCCAATTTGTATACCTGTGACTTCCTTATGTTGTCTAATTGCTCTCGCTAGATCTTCAAGTACTATATTGAAAAGATATGGAGAGAGAGGTCAGTCTTGTCTAGTCCCTGATTTTAGTGGGATTGCTTCAAGTTTCTCTCCATTTATTTTGATGTTGGCTACTGGTTTGCTGTAGATTGCTTTTACTATGTTTAGGTATGGGACTTGAATTCCTGCTCTTTCCAAGCCTTTTAGCACGAAAGGATGCTGAATTTTGTCGAATGCTTTTTCAGCGTCTAATGAGATGAACATATGGTTTTTTTCTTTCAGTTTGTTTATGTAGTGGATTACATTGATGGATTTCTGTATATTGAAACATCCCTGCATCCCTGGGATGAAGCCTACTTGATCATGGTGAATGATCATTTTGATGTGCTCTTGGATTCGGTTAGCAAGAATTTTATTTAGTATTTTTGCATCTATATTCATAAGAGTAATTGGCCTGTAGTTCTCTTCTTTGGATCTTTTTTGGTTTAGGTGTTAGCATAATTGTGGCTTCAAAGAATGAGTTGGGCAGTGTCCCTTCTGTCTCTATTTTGTGGAAAAGTTTGAAAAGTATTGGTGTTAAGTCTTCTTTGAAGGTCTGGTAGAATTCTGCACTAAAACCATCTGGTACCATGCTTTTTTGGTTGGGAGGCTTTCTATAACCCCTTCTATTTCTTTAGGGGTTATGGGACTATTTAGCTGCTCTACTTGATGCTGATTTAATTTTGGTATTTGATATCTTTCTAGGAAATTGTCTATTTCCTCCAGATTCTCCAGTTGTTCTGAGTATACACCTTTGTAGTAGCATCTGATGATCTTTTGAATTTCCACAGTTTCTGTTGTTATGTCTCCCTTTTCATTTCTAATTTTGTTAATTTGTATACTGTCTCTGTGTCCTTTATTTAGTCTAGCTAAGGGTTTATCTATCTTGTTGATTTTGTGTAAGAACCAGCTCCTGGTCATCTGGAGCAACAAAAAACCCAGGATAGCTAGAACTATTCTCAACAATAAAATGGCTTCTGGGGGAATCTATATCCCTGACCTTAAGCAGTACTACAGAGCAATACTGTTAAAAACTGCATGGTATTGGTATAGCAACAGGCAAGTAGATCAATGGAATAGGATTGAAGACCCAGAAATGAACCCACAGACTTATGGTCACTTGATCTTTGACAAAGGAGCCACAACAATCCGGTGGAATAAAGATAGCCTTTTCAACAAATGGTGCTGGTTCAACTGGAGGTCAACATACAGAAGAATGCGAATTGACCCACTCTTATCTCCTTGTACTAAGATCAACTCCAAGTGGATCAAGGACCTCCACATAAAACCAGACACACTGAAACTATTAGAAAAGAAACTTGGGAAGACCCTGGAGGACATGGGCACAGGGGGAAAGTTCCTGAACAGAACACCAATATCTTATGCTCTAAGAGCAAGAATTGACAAATGGAACATCATAAAATTACAAAGTTTCTGCAAAGCAAAGGACACTGTCAGAAGGATAAAATGACAACGAACAAAGTGGGAAAAGATCTTCACCAACCCCACATCCGACAGAGGGCTAATATCCAATATATACAAAGAACACATGAAGTTAGACCCCAAAGAACCAAATAACCCTATCAAAAAATGGGGTACAGAGCTAAACAAAGAATTTTCACCAGAAGAAATTCGGATGGCTGAGAAACACCTTAAAAGATGTTCAACATCATTAGTCATCAGGCAAATGCAAATCAAAACAACCCCTAGATTCCACCTCACACCAGTCAGAATGGCTAAGATTAAAAACTCAAGAGAAAACAAGTGCTGGCAAGGATGTGGAGAAAGAGGAACACTCCTCCACTGTTGGTGGGATTGCAAAATGGTAAAACCGCTCTGGAAATCAGTGTGGCGTTTCCTTAGGAAATAAATTTCTGGCAATCATTACACAATATTTCTGAATATGTACTTAAAGAATTGTGTGAAAATGAAATGTTCAGAAGAGAATAATTGGGTCAATTTTGTTTTCAACCCTGATCAGTCACTTTAGGCTCCCAGCATAGAAAATGGTACTTTGTGTCTGACTGATGCAGGTTCAAATTTATAAAAGTCCAGACTGTATAACAGTCTCTAATCCTTCTTGTCATTTCTACTCAACTCATGTGTAGTCCACACTTGGAAGAACTCACATTTTTAAAAATATAGTAACCATCTCATGTGAATGAAAATAAAATAAAATGTATATATACTGCCTGAGTGCCTTTTAAGTGTAGTTGTTGTAAATAAGTGAACGTCACTTAAATATTCGTGAGTAAAGAAAAATACAATTAATATTTTTTGAAAGACCATGTATTTGTTCTGCTCCAGCTGTCCATTAATAAAAATTAAAAATATTTTAGATTGGCATTCATATTTTGTTAAGAGCATTGTTAATCTCATAGGAGATGATTGTCAATATTTCTACTTGCTAGGAAGATTATCTCTTTAGAAATTTAGATTAGCGATTGTAATTTTATGTTATTTCTTCTGAAATTTGTTTCATATGTATCAATTAGATGTCTTGTGGTGGAAAGAAAATATATGCAAAAGTATTTCATGTGATATAGATATGGTTCTATGTTTGTGTGTGATTATGCATGTGTATCACCTAGTAAATGATACATAATATGCTTATATTTTGATTGTCAAATGGTACATTTGAGATTGTTGAAAGTTGTGTTTGTAGTATGTTTCAAAACATCTCACAATTGAAATAATTAATAACAAATAAATAATAATAATAATAATAATAATAGTTTATATTTGTGTGTTTAAAGATTATTATCTTGCTTTTTTTTCTATTTACTTGAAATAATATATTTCCTAAACGTAGGTTGAAGAATGTCTGAAAACCCTGAAGTGAAGGAGGACAATGCAAGTTTCTCCTTGGTCAGAAAGGCATATTTGAAAACAGCTTGGAGAAAATAAAATCTGACGCACTATGGTAAATCAGAGGCAGTAGATCAGAATATTTTGGTAATAGCCGAAGGATCTGAGGCCCAATCAAATATACTTAGTAAGTCCACTCACACAGGTGCATATTTAAAAGCTCTGATAACCATTTGGATAATGGTGGACATAGCTCTTTTTGTTAGAACATACCGGTTTGAGATTCTAATAGTAAGACGAGAAATATTTGGGGTATATAATTGCATTTCGATAGAGGGAATAGTCTAAAATCCAAAAAAGTAAAAGAGGATTTTCAGATTTATTTAGATAGTGGGAGACAAATCCAGTATCCCAATTTGCAGAAGAGGAATTGTTTCTGTGACTCTGTGACAGATGATAGATATAAGATGCTCTAAAGAAGGAGGATGAGATAGGAGTCACCAGGGATTGTGTGAAATAGACTGTCTCTCTTAGTCTTCTATCTGCACCTGCATTGAAGTTGAAGGTTGATTGATACCTTGAGAATTATAGGACATTCCAGGCACTCACTCCTGCATCAGATCCAAAAATGAAATCACAATTTAGAATACACATCATCTGATTGTCCATTGTAGGCTTGACAGTTTTAGAACTCTTCTAACAGGCTGCAATGCAGTAATCTATGGTTTTGTGTCTTCTCCGAACATATGTACATCCACAGATTCCTCTGAATGGAAAAGAGAATATCTCTGTCTAAGGAAATACCACAGAGAGAGTATTTTGGCTTACCCTTGCCTTGATTCTCTTCTCTATGGTACCTTAGTCCAGAGTGCTGAGATATTTCTTAGTTCAGAACAGTGCTTCCCAGGCCGCTGAAATTAGAAGTTGTAGGTAAGAGATAATCTCAGAAGATGGAAAATTGTGGAATATCCTCAATCTAACAGATCAGGTCTGGAGCAATCTCTGTTGTGAATGTCTATACCATTTAAGACGGAGAGGATCTTGGGTAGCTCTGCACAGAAGTAGGAATTTTATTCACTTCATCAAAGAGATAATGTGCAAGACTTCATGGCTATAAGGGTGTTGAGCACCCTGGTTAAAAGCAGGATATCTAAGAAATTCTATGCTAAGGTGAAATTCTATACCTATTTGTCCGAGAGTAAAATCTCTTGTTATTTTCAATAAAATAGGAAAAGACTATTTCACACTGGAGAAAATGTAAATACTTTGTTGAGCAAAGGAAGGTTCAGCCTTGCTTGATAAGCTTCCAATTCTTTTTCTGTATTTAGAATGCCCATATAATGTGTGTCCTTCGGGTATCAATGGTTCCAATTTTCCAACAGGTAGGATGGTTATCATTAGGCAATGAAGCCTTTGGTTAGATGAGATGAGGCCAAGGCCCCTTTCTTCAGTGGAGGAATGACTCAGAATATATGTAGCAGGAATAAGTTTGGAAGTAATCCTAGACTCTTGGTGTGGGGAGCCGATGGCCGGCCCAAAACATCCTGCCGGCCTGCTTCTGGGTATCTGGGTCTCCGCTCTGTAGGCTTATGCTCTCCCTCTCAGGAGCATTAAAGCTTTTCTGCAGAAGGATCTTGAGTGTGCCGCGTGGTTCTTGCTGGCGAGACGGTAGCGCGGGACGTCTGGTGCCAAAACCCGGGAATACGAGACTTCATCATCGTCAGCACCATCTGAGACCCCTTGGCTACAAGGAAGATTCAGAACTGCAGGCAGATACGTTCGGAGAGGTATGTTCTTCTTTGGCTTCAACTTGGGATTGTCGCCACCCTGGGAAGGTAGCATTGAAGCTTTTGTGACCATTCTTGGAGCCCTTTTAATCTTTCTCTTTGCCATGTATGAATGCTCCAGGTCTTTGACTCTTGCCTCACAGAACAAATTAGGTAGAGATCTTGACCGCAAAATGGTGGAAAGAGACTTGAGGCAGGGGACAAAAGCAATTGGGAAACTTGTTAAAAACTGTCTAGAAGATAAAGCTTGTAGGGCTGCCGTGGCGGAAGGTCAGAACACCCTTGAAGAGGTCCTGGATAGCATATCAGAAACCGAGCGTAGTGAGAGGTTGGGCGCGCGCAAGAAAAAACCTGTCCCAAAAAAGGAAAAAGGACCTCCCAGTGAGTCTAGAGACAAGGGAGTGAATGTGTCAGATCCTAAGGAACCTTCTCCTATTGTTAAACCAAGAGGAGGAGCTAGCTTGTATCCAGTACATGATCTTGAGGCTTTAAACCTTGATAACTCTGATAGATCTAATAGCTCAGAGGATGAGGTCTTGGACCCCAATGAAGAGGCTGAGTTAGAGGAGAAAGCTGCCAGATATGAGGAGGAAAGATACCATCCAGATGATCGAAGGCAGAATAGTAAAGAACCTCGAAAATGGCAGCCCCTAACAGCCCTTTCACAGGTTGTTCCTTCGGCGCCTTCTCCCTATGAGACATGCCCGAAGTCTTGCTCCTTTTTGTCTGAAAATGTAAAAAGAAAGCTGTGCCTTGCTTACCCAGTCTTTGAAGGTACAGAAGGAGAGCAAGTAGTACCTATATCCCCCGTCCAAAATCAAGGAAGACAGGGCCTGGGTTTTTCCTAGGTGCCACTGGGGCAGCACGACCCATACCATGGAAGATAGAGGACCCGGTGTGGGTTCCCCAGTGGCCGTTAACCTCTGAAAAACTAGAAGCTGTGACTAATCTTGTTGCAGAACAATTGGCTTTGGGAAACATAGAACCATCAACCTCCCCACAGATAGTAGAATGTTTGGTGGTGCTAGATGTTCTTCAAAAGTTTTCAGGTCCCCTTAACATTGTCTCAAACTCCTCCTACCCGCTTACACTTCTCAAAAATTTAAACAATTTTGTGCACAAATGCAAGTCACACATATTATGGGCTTGCCATATAACCCTCAAGGACAAGGTATCATTGAGCGCGCACACCGTATGCTCAAATCATATTTAATTAAACAAAAAGGGGGAATAATAAAAGATCTGCCCCCCGTGCCACGGGTTGCCATAGCAGTGGCACTTTTTACTATAAATTTTCTAAATTCAGATAAGCATGATCAGACCGCAGCAGAGCGACATTGCTCAGACCCACATCGACCTAAAGAATTAGTAAAATGGAAGGATGTGTTGACTAATGAATGGAAAGGCCCGGATCCTATTCTAATAACATCCAGGGGAGCCGTTTGTGTCTTCCCACAGAATGAAGAAAACCCCTTCTGGGTCCCTGAGAGGCTTACTAGAACAATTTTGGAGCAGAAGGACACCGCAGATCGCCCAGTCACTCACACTACGAGAGTTGAGAGCAGCCATTATCCAGGTCAACTCTACGAGCCTTGACCTGTCCTTGACGGAGGGACTGTCATCATGGATCGCCTCAGCTGTCTCCTATTTTAAGGACTGGGTGGGGGTGGGATTGTTTGGTGCAGCCCTTTGCTGTGGACTGGTGTTACTTCTCTGGCTGGTCTGTAGGCTCAGGGCTCAAACCAAGAGAGACAAGGTGGTTATTGCTCAAGCGTCTGTGGCTCTGGAACAGGAGCTTCCACTGACATTTGACCAACCATGCTCAAGCAGTAGGCCACCGGCTGGACAGCTCTTGCACACCCGGAGCTTAGACTCATTGCACAGGGTAGAGTGTCCAGCTTGAGCAGCCCATGGGGGATGCCGAGCAAAGCATCGCACAGAGAGACACCTGACATAAGGGTTTCTCTGGGAGGCATGTTGTCCTGCATAAGGGTTGCCTGCCCTAGTTTCCCTTTCCCAGAAAAACGGCAGAGTGACAGGTCGAGGGCGCTTCGGGTCAAACCAACAGCCTAGTGGCGACTCTCGTACGAAATCTTAATTTTGTTGCTTGGGAGTTCGACCTCTGTCTCCACCCCTTAAAGATTGGGTGACCTACTGGCTATAAGAGCAAAAGGGCCTCATTATTAGATTGTTTTGAACCCTGAAGGTCCAGACAAGAGCATGAAGGTTGATCGACAATCTGAGGTCTTTATTTTAAATAATAAAAAAGGGGGAGATGTGGGGAGCCGATGGCCGGCCCAAAACATCCTGCCGGCCCAAAACATCCTGCTGGCCCAAAACATCCTGCCGGTCCAAAACATCCTGCTGGCTTGAAGTAAACAAGTCAGTGCGCAGGTGCTGGGTAGTTTACCATCCCTTGGTCTCTGCCTCTCCCGAGCTGCAGCCAATCAGGGGATGACACGTCCGAGGCAGGGGTTGCAGCCTATATAAGGGATGGGCTTCTGGGTATCTGGGTCTCTGCTCTGTAGGCTTATGCTCTCCCTCTCAGGAGCATTAAAGCTTTGCTGCAGAAGGATCTTGAGTGTGCTGCGTCGTTCTTGCTGGCGAGACGGTAGCGCGGGACATCTTGGGATACAACAGACACAAAATATCAATAGAACAAGATCTGTTGACACTTTTCAAGAGAGTGTTCACATGAGTGCCCCTTGGGCAACAGGAAAGATTTCAGGCCAATGTGGGCATTAGGGGAGGGCTTTCTTCCTCACTAGACAAAGTGGAAAGGGAAACTATTTATGAGCAGGTATGGAGTGTCTGAGCCACCCATAGGTAGAGGGAGAGACATTGAAGCCCTGACATGAAAGAATATGTACAGACCACTTGGAAAGAGGATGTGTTTTTGAGGATCATCACGATGACAAAAAGATCATTCAGGTGTCCCTTACAGAAGAGGAGTTGAATGTGAGACACAGTTAGGTGGAATAATTTTCTCTACTTTTTCAGATAGAGAGTGGTTTGAAATCCTTGGTCAGACAGGGTAATTATTGAGCACATCTTTTACTGGAAGTGGTGTTTTGGGCCTGGGACAGGTAGAGATGTTCTCAGGCCCTGTCAGTCTTACAAGATAGATATTGGACCCTCCTAGATACAAAGGGAACATTTGACATATATTGGACAGAAATTGGTGGTGTGTGCATTGATGTTTAGAAGCAGACAATTAAAGCAGACTTAAATTCTGCTTAAAGTCCCAGACCTCTTTAAGGGCAACTGAGTGTTCTAGTCTACCTTGAGTAGTGGGGTAGGACGGCTTCACAGTTTGGCAGATTCCCATCTTCAGTTACTCCACGGTAGACTTGGCAGCAATCCAAGTATTATTCATTAGTCAAAATTGTTAGTCTATAAGTCTTCTTGTATCTTATCTCCAGTTATATGGGTGTGTACGCAATGAAAACAGATGACCTAATTTTCAGTCTCTGTTAACATAGGGTAGAATTATTTAAAGTTCCTTTGGTCACACCTGTATTTTCTTAGTAGCCCTGGTTAGAGAGAATTTATCTAAAGCTCACCATTACACGGTTATTTTTGAGGCCCATATATAAGTGGGGGATGCACTAAGGACACTTAATTCTGGAACTTTTGGCAAAATGAAAATTCTGATATCCAAATAGCAAACTCCATTAAGTCATTTTTATTTACATTTTTTTATTTTCTATATTAATTATTTACATTCCAAGTCTTTCCCCTTTCCCAGTTTCCCCTTCACACTATTTCCCATATGTCCCTCCAACCCCCGCGGTTTTTATGTTCTGGTACTCTTCTAAAAAACTGGATCCAGTCTTTTCAGGACAAGGGTACTCTCAGTCCTTCTTCTTGGGAACCTTTTCATTGGCTAATTAAGACTTGAGTATGCAGAGCTTCTGGGTTCATTAATATCCACTTATCAGTGATTGCATTTCATGTGTATTCTTTTGTGATTATTTTATGACTCACTTAGGATGATATTTTCCAGATCCAACCATTTTCCTACAATAATAAATTGCATGAGTTCATTATTTTTAAATGCTGAGTAGTATTCCATTGTAAAAAATATCACATTTTCTGTATTCATTCCTCCTTTGAGGGATATCTGGCCTCATTCCAATTTCTGGCTATTATAAAGAAGGCTCCTATGAGCATAGTGGAACATGTGTCTTTATTGTATGCAGGGAAATCCTCTGGGTATATGCCCAGGAGTGGTGTGCCAGGGGCCTCTGGAAGTGTCATGCCTAATTTTCGGAGGAATCATCAGACTGATTTCCAGAGTGGTTGTACCATCTTGCAATCCCACTAAGTGTAGGAGTCTTCCTCTTTCTCAACATCCTCGCCAGCACCAGTATGCTCTTGAGTTTTAAATCTTATCCATTCTGACTTGTTTGAGGTGGAATCTCAGGGTTGTAATGATATGCATTTCCCTGATAACTAATGGTGTTGAACATCTCATTAGGTGTTTCTCGGCCATCTGAATTTCTTCAGGTGAAAAATCTTTGTTTATTTCTGTACTCCATTGAGTTCTTTGTGTATATTGGATATTAGTCCTCTGTCGGATGTAGGGTTGGTGAAGAAAATTTCTTAATTTGTTGATGGCTCTTTTGTCCTTCTGACTGTGTCCTTTGCGTTACAGAAACTTTGTAATTTTATGGGGTCCAATTTGTTAAATCTTGGTCTTAGAGCATAAGCTATTGTTCTATTCAAGAACTATCCCCCTGTGCGCATGTCCTCAAGGTTTTTACCCAGTTTCTTTTCTATTAGTTGCAGTGTTTCAGGTTTTATATGGAAGTCCTTGACCCACGTGGAGTTCTCAACAATAAAAGGACTTCTGGGTGAATCAATATCCCTGAACTCAAGCAGTACTACAAAGCAATTGTGTTAAAAAAAATAACTGCATGGTATTGGTACAGTGACAGGCAAGTAGATCAACAGAATAGAATTGAAGACCCAGAAAAGAACCCATAGACTTTTGGTCACTTGATCTTTGGTAAAGGAGCTTCAATCATTCACTGGAAAAAAAGATTGTCTTTTCAACAAATGGTGCTGGTTCAATTTTAGGTCAGCATTTAGAAGAACGAGAATTGACCTACTGTTATTCCTTAAAATCTTCAGAAATTACTTATAATGTGGCCATGGCTTTGTGAAAATTTACATATTAGCAATATTCTTTACTAATAACCTAAAGAAGCAAAGTTATCATGTAATGGGATGTAAGATTTGAGCTTCCAAGAAAATGCTTTCTATAATCCTTAAAAAAAATACATATCTGCGACATGAGAAACATTTTCTAGACTATCTGTATTTGCCCAAACAAATACAAAAGTTTCTTGTAAAGTGGTCAGGTTCAAACTAAATCTATGTGATGTCTGATTTCCAGAATATTTCTATGTTCTTTACTAGATGTGATATGAGATTTTAAAAACTTTTCAATATTTTAATGTTCATTTATATAAAAGGAATTTTTTCCAAACATGTCTTTTTACTCTCAAAATGACATACCATAAAATGGTGTTTGAATTAATTTTGAAAATATCTTTATATTAATCTTTGACCATGTGTGATGATAACCAATGGCTGCTATTCCTCCTGACTCCTCTAATGTCATGTCTCCTAAGTGCTTTCATCATAACAGCTGATGTCTCAGCTGATGTCTCTCTATACATTCATTGAAATATATATCAAATGCTTAGGGCTGAATAATATTCACATAATATATGTTTTAATATTCAAATTGAATGTGCAGGTTAGAGAAAAGAACCACAAAGAGAATAGCTATCAATCTGTCTATTGATCTATCATCCATTTTTCTCTATATTCTATCACCTATATAACTTTCATATACATATGTATGGTTATGAAAATATTATTCCTTACAAAGTATTACAGTTCACCAACTGTTAGAAAACATTTTTACAGACCCTGAGTATAAGGAAAGTAAATGCATGTGCTTCTGTGTCAGTTGTCATGAGCCTTAGGATACTGACATCACAAAGGCTCTTCAGCCTGACTACTACAGAATCCTCAGACCTCAGTAGTGTGTCTAGCCACTGTAGTGACCAGTTTGGTGTTCATGACCAGGAAGCTAAAACTCAAGTTTATTAAAAGAGTCTCTCAGTAAGACTCCACACAAAAGGTATTTTTATAAGTAATTTCTTTCTCATGATTGCCTCATTCTCTTAGGAAGTGTTCTCTCTCTATTCTTCCAGATCATATATACTACCTCAACTCAGCAGTGGTTTGATGAAGGGCATTATTGGGGGAATATTTAATGCAAATATTCTATAGAACCAAGATTATTATGTGAGAAGTGGTATGATTTAAACATACAGGAGAACAATTTCTGTAACTTTTTAAAAAAGATTGAGGTAATTAGTGATTATATTATGTGCAAAACAAATTTTTAACCACCATAACTACATAGATTTTTTTGCAGTTATTTTTTTTCTTTTTTTCTTTTTTTATTGTATATATTCTATATTTACAATTCATTTCCCTTTTTCTGGTTCCCCACCCCCAAAGGTCCCACATGTCCTTTTCCCTCCCCCTGCTCCCAGATCCACCCCCTCCCACTTTACTGTTCTTGTACTCCCCCACAATGATGTTTTGGTCCATTCTAGCACCAGTGACCACTCCTTTCTTCTTGTGAGACATCACTTGATAGATTTTTTAATGGAATTGGTCATATATGCATATATACATATACTTATACATATACATACACACACACACATATATATACATATATATATATATATATACACACACACACACACACACATGTGTATGTGTATATGTATGTGTAAGAGTATATGGATATGAGTATGGATATGTGTATATATACACATATGGTTGAGAAATGTTATTCCAAATAAATACTTTAGGATCACCAATTATTGAAAAATAAGTCACAAGCTGAAGGGAAAAGACAATATGTGACATTTTCTCAAATATGACATAGCCTTACATGATGGACATCACACTTATAATTTCCCATGTTTTTTCTGTGATTACTTGATTTCCATGAGATGCTCCATAATTAATTGTAGGACTTAAAGTAAATCACCCAGGTTATTGTCGTAATTAGTTCTTCTTGGTTTAGTAATTAGTACTATTCTCCCAGGAATAGTAATTAGTGCTTCTTTGTTTTACTAAATAAACTTTATTGTATCTAAACATTGGGTGTCTTCTTTCACAATGTTTAAAGTTTCTTGTGATTTTTGCACATATTAGACTATGATTCACAGTATTGGTGAGTCTACATGTTGTCCTTATCTAATTTACTCTGAAAAGGTTGGAAAAATTAGCAATTGAGAATTTTTGGAGATGAATATACATATATCTCGTAATGTTTTATACAAATAATTCTATTGTTGCAGAAATATTGTAGTTATCTATCTATATATCCATCTATCTATATACTTATCTATTTATCTATCATCTATTTATGGTTGTGAATATATGTTATTCCATACAATTTTCTAACAATTTTTGAAACAACTAAGTATAAGGAAAGGTAATGCAAATGTCACTGTGTCAGATGACATGAGCCTTAGACTATTGACATCACAATGGTCCATCACCCTGAGTACTTATGAGGCTACAGGACTCAGTAGTTTCTCCGCCATTTGTTGTGACCAGTTTGGTGTTTAAGAGGAAAAAACATAAAATCTTTCAATTCAATTGAAAGGTTCTTCCTTTCAGAAAAGAAATTTTTATAACTAATTTTAATCTCATGATAGACTAATCATATCAGGATATGTCTTTATTTTTCCACAAATTTTAGTTGGTACAGCCTTGAGTATATCTTGACATTATTGTTTGATAGGGTTATAACAACTATTTGAAACTGTATTTCTTTAACACTTTCATTCTCACGATTTTGAATCGTTATATAAGTAAAACTTATGGTGCCTCTGTTCATATTTTTTGAAACGAGTAACATGTTTTGGACAAAGTTATATTTCCTTAAGGAAATGTATACTATAAGTTTTCCATTTGCATGAACACCTCACACAGTAAAGCTACCAGAAGATTTGCCACTCCATTATGACAGGGAAGAATTTCATTAAGATATGAGTGTAAACATGCTCCTCAGAGGAAGCTGGGAGAGGAGAGAGAGAGAGAGAGAGAGAGAGAGAGAGAGAGAGAGAGAGAGAGCAGATTGCTTGGAAATATAGAAGGAAGAATATCCAGGGAAGACAAATGGGGATTATTTCAGTAGGAGAATCTTTGCATTTATAAAAGTCAAGAGGGGGTTCTATCATTAGCTTAGCACAGATGGACAGTTTTGGAGGTGTAAAGGAATGTAGGTGGAGACTTTAAAATGAACATGTATTTTTACTTCAAAGGATCAATGTTGATATCCATATACTGGTTTAATGAAACCACTGCTGATTAGAGAGGGAGTTTATATGATCCTGATGAATAAAGAGAGAACAAAGACTTCCTGATAGAATGAGGCAATCATGAGAAATAAATAACTTATAAAAATAACTTTTCTGTGGAGCCTGACTGAGCGAACCTTTCAATAAACTTGAATTTTGCCTTCCTGGTCCTGAACAGCAAACTGGTCACTACAATGGCTAGACACAATACTGAGTTCTGAGGATTCTGTAGTAGTCAGGCTGAAGAACCTTTGTGATGTCAGTATCCTAAGGCTCATGACAACTGACACAGAAGCTCATGTGTTTACTTTCCTTATACTCAGGATGTTAAAAAATGTTATCTAACAGTGTTTGAACTATAATACATTGTAAGGAATAATATTTTTATAACCATACATATGTATATGAAAGTTATATAGGTGATAGAATGTAGAGACAAATGGATGATAGATCAATAGACAGATTGATTGATAGCTACTCTCATTGTGGTGTTTTCTTGCACCACATAACATATAATCTCCACTGCCCAGCATCATAGTCTTCCTATTAATCTAGAAGGTATGAAGTTGTTACTGACATTATAAAGTAAATAATTGAAGGTGCGTTCTCATACATTTGTGTATGCCTTGAAGGAGAGGCATTGTTATTATACTTTATTTAGCTTAGCAAATAAAATTCTGGCTATCATTAAATAGTATTTCTGAAGATCTACTTTAAAATGTGTGAAAATGAAATGTTCAGAAGAGAATATTTGTTTTCAACCATGACCATTCACTTTAAGCTCCCAGCATAAAAAATGGTAGTCAGTGTCTGACTGATAAAAGTTCAAATATATAAAAATCTAGACTATCTAAGAGTCTCTAACCCTTCTTGCCATTTCTACTCATCTCATGTTTGTTCCACTCTTGGAAATATTCAGTTTTAAAAATACAGTAACCAACTTATTTGAATGAAAATGCAAAAAAAAATGTTGTATATACTGACAGAGATATGGGAGGAGGTTGATTGCGTTATGGTTGGAGGGAAGAGGACTTATGGGACATATGTTGAGGTGGGATCTGGAAAATGGGAAAGCATTCAGAATGTAATCAAAGAATATAGAAACATTTTAAAAAGTGAAAACAAGAAATTTAAATTGGAAGTTACAATTTTATGTTATTTATTCTGAAATTAGGTTCATATATATTCGATTTGATGTCTTGTGGTGGAAAGTAAATATAAGTACAAATCTTTCATTTGATATTGATATGTCTTTCTATGTTTGTGTGTGACTGTGAATGTGTATTGCTTAGTAAATGCTATATAATATGCTTATATTTTGACTTTTACATTGTACATTAGAGATTATTGACAATTGTGTTTTTAGTATGCTTCAAAACATTCTCACAATTGATATTTATAATAACAAATAATAATTTTAAATAATATATCATTTTTAGATTTGTGTGTTTATCTTCTTTTGGGTTTGTTTAAAGATTAATTTCTTGCTTTTTCTTTGGTGTAGTTTCAATCCTTTTGTTGGTGTTTTCCATTCATTATCCTTTGAAGGGCTGGATTTGTCGAAAAAATTTTTTCATGGAATATCTTGATGTATCCATCTATGGTAATTGAGAGTCTTGCTCGATATAGTACTATGGGCTGGCATTTGTGTTCAATTAGTGTATGCATGACATCTCCTCAGTCTCTTCGGGATATCATAGTCTCTGTTGAGAAGTCTGGAATAATTCTCATAGGCCTTCTTTTATATGTTACTTGACCTTTTTTCCCTTAGTGCTTTAATATTCTTTCTTTGCTTAGTGTAATTTATGTTTTAGTTAGTGTGTGACAGGAGGAATTTCTGTGCTGATTGAATCTATTTGAAGCTGTGTAGGCTTCTTGTATATTCATGGGCATTGGTTTCCTTAAGTTAGGGAAGTTTTCTTCTATAATTTTGTTGACGGAATTTACTGGTTCATTAAGTTTGAAATCTTCACTCTCTTCTATACCTATAATCCTTACATTTGGTTTTCCATTTTGTCCTCGAGATTTTTGGGTTCTTAAGTATACTATAATATAATCTGCAAATAGTGATCATTTGAATTTTCCATTTCAATTGTATCCCTGTGATACCATTTTGTTGTCTAATTGCTCTCACTAGACTTTCAAGTACTATATTGAATAAATATGATGAGATAGCGCAGCCTTGTCTAGTCCCTGATTTTAGTGGGATTGCTTCAAGTTTCTCTCCATTTATTTTGATGTTGGCTACTGGTTTGCTGTAGATTGCTTTTACTATGTTTAGGTATGGGCCTTGAATTCCTGCCCTTTCCAACATTAAAGAAACTTTAGAATATTTCACCAAAACACAAAAGTTTATACCTTCTTTTTAACATGCCTTGGTTCCATCTCCAATATTGACCATATAGTAAGGTACAAAGGAAAAAACAACATAAGGAAAATGGCCAAACTCTTTGTATAAATCCCCAGTCACATTGATACCTAAATAACACAAAGACTCAACAAAGAAATGAAGCATCCTCTTATGAATGATGACGCAATGCTACTCAATAAAATGTTTGCAAAGTGTATCCAGGAATACATCAAAAATATCATCCTCAGTGAACAAATAGGCTCCATCCAGGGATGCAGGGATGATTCAGTATATGAAAATCCATCAAAATAACCCTACATATTTTCACAATGATAGAAGATAATCATATCTTCTCATACAATGCTTAGAAAATCTTTGCCAAAATCAAAGCTTTCTTGTTAAGTCTTAGAGATTTCAGGAATACCAGCCACATACATAATCTCCATCAAGGCAATATATTGGAAGCTAATGGCCAAAATGAAAGTAAGTGTAGAGAAACTTTAAAAAGTTTCATAAAATCAAGGACAAGACCAGGATGCCCATTCTCACTCTATTTATTTAATATAGTAATTAAAGTTATAGCCACACTTTAATAAGACAAGTAAAGGAGTTCAACGTTATACAAATTGAAAAGATGAAGTCAAAATAATGCTATTATAGCTATTATACTATACATAAGTGATCTGGTTACCACGTTCACCAATGTGGTTGGATATAAACTTAAAGAAAGAAATAGCCTCCCTTCATATGGATGATAAATTGACTGATAAAAAATTACGAAAATAACACACTTTATAGTAGAAAAGAATATTATAAAACAGCTTTGTGTAATTCTAATGAAGCAAGTGAAAATACCATGTGACATTAAATATTAGAAGATGGAAATATTTCCTATGCTTGAAGATTCAAAGGATTAATATAGTGAAAATGCCCATCTCACCAAAACTAATTTAATTATTGTGTCCAATTCTATCTGAACTTTAACACAATTATATAAAGACATTTAAGCCAATTCTAATCTACATACAGTTAAATAAAAAATCAAGGATATCTAAGACAATATTTATTGATAAAATAACACCTGGAGGTACCACTACCCCTGATCTCATCATATACTACAGAATAATAATAATATAATCTTTAAGATACTGGTAAATGAATACCCTGACATAACCTAACAAATCTATGGATACACCATTTTTTATAAAATAGATAACAGCATGCAGTGGAAAATTATATGTATACTATATATAATATTTCATTTCACTTTTTCTGGTTCTCTGCCCACCAAAGGTCCCAAATGCCTTTTACCCTCCTGTGTTCCCCCATCCAAATTTTCCCACTTCCCTGTTCTGGTATTCCCCTACACTGATGCTTTTATCCTTTCCAGAACATGGGGTCTACTCCTTCCATCTTGTTAGCCATCATTTGGTATGTGGATTGTGTCTTTGGTGTCCCAAGATTCTTGGCTAATATCCACTTACCTGTGAGTGCATACCATGGGTATTCTTTTGAGATTCAATGGAGGAATTGATAAAAAGAAATGTGGTATATATACACAATGGATTACTATTCAGCCATTAGAAACAATGAATTCATGATATTCTTTGAGAAATGGAAGGAGCAGGAGAACATTAAACTTACTTATTTTTCATTTAATTGCTTTATCAAATTACCTGTGTAAACATGCTATCTATACTAGCACTAATCACTACTATTTCAGTCAATATGCTTTTTTTTTTTCAAATACACCATGTAACTTAATAAAGAAGTTTAGATCGCACACCTCAATATAAGAAGTTTTAGATATTTTTGACGATAAATCAAATATAAGAGAAAAAATATTTATTTTTTCTATATTCTTTGTCTACATCCCAAAGGCTTTCCCCTCTCCCAGATTCCCCCTCACCTTATGTCCCATAATTCCTCTTCCCTCCAACTGTTCCCCAAACAACCCCCTCATCATACATGCATATGATTCATGAGTTCATTGTTTATAATAGCTTAGTAATACTCCATTGTATAAAGGTCACATTTTCCACTCTAGAAGGACATCTGGATTCTTTCCAGCTTCTGGATATTAAAAAAAAACAGCTCACTATGATCATAGTGATACTTGAGTTCTTGTTTTACGTTGGAACATCTTTTGGGCCTATGCCCAGGAGTTGTCCTATAGCTTGGTCCACAAGTAGTACTAGGTTCAATTACCTGAGGAACAATCATATTCATTCCCACAGTGGTTGTACCAGTTTGCAATACCACCAACAAAGGAGGAGAGAGTTCCTCTTTATCCACCTCCTTACCAACATCTGCGGTCACCTGAGTTTTGAACTTATCCAATCTGAGTGCTGTGAGGTGGAATCTCTGGATTGTTTTACTTGCATTTCCCTGATGAGTAAGGACATGTCTTTAGTTGCTTCTCGACCATTTTGGTTTCGTCATTTGAGAATTCTGTGTTTAGCTCTGTACCCCATTTTAAATAGGATAATTTGGTTTCCTATATTTGAACTTCTTGAGTTCTTTGTATATATTTGATATTAGTTTTATTGTATGTAGCATTGGTAAAGATCTTTTGCAAACATGTTGCTTGCTTCTTGTTCCTATTGACAGTGCACTTTTCTTTACAGAATCTTTGCAAATTTATTAGTTCCTATTAGTCAATTCTTGTTCCTCGAGCCTAAGCTATTGGGTTTCTGTTCAGGAAAATTTCGCATTGTACCCATATACTTGAAGATCTTCCCCAATTTATCTTCTGTTAGTTTCTATGTAACTGGTTTCATATGGAGGTACTTTAACCATGTGGGCTTTATATTTATACAAGGAGATAAAAATAGATATATTTGCATTCTTGTACATGCTAATGGCCAGTTGAACCAGCACCATTTGTTGAAAATGGGATCTTGTATTCACTGGGTGGCATTAGTCATTTACACAAAGATCAATGAACATATCTGTGTGGTTTCATGTATTGGTCTTCATTTATGTTACCTTGATCTATCTGTCTGTCTCTGTACCAACTTCATCTAATATTTCATCATTATTACTCTTTATTATAGCTTGATGTCAGTGATTGCTGATAGAGAAATAATGTTTAAAGACTAAATATATTGCAGATATTAATAGCTAAGTGCTTGTACTAGGGAAGTAAGTAGAATGATTTAAATACAGAGAAAAAATTTGTATAATCACAGTAACCATTAATTGATGAAAATCCCGAAACCTTGAGTCAATGGATACTTTGATCATTTACCTCAGTCTGTCAATGCCCTCATTACAAAATTTATCAGTTCATAGTTAATATATTATAAAGAGTAATAAATATTTTTAATTTTCAAATTCTGTAATAAAGATTTTAAGGACAACTTTTCTTCTCTAGCTATAAAGGTGCCATAGGGGGCTGAAGACTAAGAGAGCAAACCCATCTAAATTAATGAACAAAACTCAAATAACTCACAAAAACTGAAGCATGAATCAAAAGGCCTTCGTGAGTCTAAAATGTGTGTGTGTTTATTTGTGTGTGTGTGCATTTGCATGTGTGCATGTTTGCATGTGTGTGTGTGTGTGTGTGTGTGTGTTTGTATGGGTGTGTGCATATATGTATAGAGTAATGAGGTTCTGAGAAGTGTAGAAATGGGGAACATTATCAGAATGTGTTGTATGAGAAAATAATCTATATTAAAAAATGCAAGGAGAAGAAAATATGACTTATCTGAAAAAACAGAAAGTAAATACCATTAATTTTTAAACTACAAACTTTAAATAATAGAAATAAAATAAAATAAAATAATATTTTATATTTATTTTAATAGTTATTATAGTAAAGTTGTAGATGATAAAATGAGTTAATTTACAAAATGTTTTTATACTTAACTGGGATTCTGAAATGAGCCATCATTGTTATGGGAAATTTATACACAAATATCAATGATGTAATACATCCATGTGGATGAATTTTTCTTACTCCTATAGTAAAGCATAATAATTCTTAAACATTCCTATGAGTTTTAAATGTTTTCCCTTAAGGCTTAGAGCGTTAATGATGTTGCAATTTTATATATAACTTTGATTGGACAAAAAGATTTAGGTATTGAAAGTATTAGGGAATGGATATGCATTTGACAGAATTTTAGATAATTTGTCATTTCGTGAACAGGTACTATTCCTTATCCATCTATCTATCAAAACTCTCTCACACACACATACACACACACACACACACACACACACACACACATATATATATATATACATATATACATATATTTCTACTTATCTTTTTAGCTATCATCTATTATATCAGACATATTTGTGAAAATTTTTAATTAATAAAAATACTTATGCTTCAGAAATTGTAAAAAAAATACAGTTTTAAATCCAAAGTTTGAATGACATTGAAGCACTAGTCACTGTCAGTTATGGCATGAGCCTTTGAATCTTGACATCACAAGGGCCTGCCTCCCTGACTACTACAAAATCTTAAGACCTCCGTGTTTGGTTTACCAATTGCAGTCTTCAGTTTGGTATTTAGTGAGTAGAAAGAAAGCCAAAATTTTCCATGCTTTGATTGGTTCTTGATTCCAGGATCCACTGTAAAGGTATGTCTTGAATAACTAATTTGATTCTTATGGAATCAGGAAGTAATCTATGGAATCTAATGGAATCTAAATTGGTCTCTATAGTTTTCTCGAGATCTTCGGAACTAACATATAAGTTGGCAATGGCTTCATGCAAACTTATTAGCAGTATACATTACTAATCCCCTAAAGAAGCAAAGTTATCATGTAATGGGAGGTGTGATTTGAACTTCCAAGAGAATGCTTCCCCTAATTCTTATAAAATACTAATGCGGGACATGAAAGAGGAACATCTTGATTATCTGTGTTTGCCCACTACAAACACAAATGATTCTTGTAAAGTGGTCAGGTTCAAACTAAACCTATGACATGTCTGATTTCCAGGAAATTTGTATGCTTTTTACTAGATATGATAGGAGGATTTTTTTAAGTTTTCGATATTTTAATGCTCAGTCTGATAGAAAGGATTCCCATTCCAAATATGTCCATTTCATTCACTATTACATACCATGAAAAAATGTTCATATTATTTTTGAAAAAATATCTTTAATGTTTGAACATGTGTAATGTTAACCAATAGCTGATATTCCTCCTGACTCCTTTGTAGAAACAACACTATCATGTGAGGAGTGGTATGCTTTAAGCATGCAGGAGACAATTTTTGTAACGTTTTTAAAATTGTTCAGGAATGAGTGATTATTTTATGTGCAACTGAATTGTTTTAACTACCATAACTACTTAGATTTTTCAAAGTAATTGGACACACACCACACACACACACACACACACACACACACACACATATATATATATATATATATATATATATATATATATATATATATATTTTATAAATATCTGTTATTCCATATAAATATTTGAGGATCCTCGATTTTTCAAAAATAAAAAAGCCACAATGGTGAAGGAAAAAGTCAGTATGGGGCATTTCTCAAATATGACATAGCCTTACAAGATGGACAGCACACTTATAATTTCCCATGGTTTTCTGTGATTATTTGATTTTCATGAGATGCTACATAATTGATTGTAAGATTTAAAGTGAAAATCCCAAGTTGTTTTAGGCACAGTTCTTAGTGCTTCCTGGTTTTACTAAATAAACTTTATTGTACCTAAAAATTACGTGTCTTCTTCCACAGTCTTTAAAGTTTCTTGTGATTTTTGCACATATAAGACTCTAAGATTCACAGTATTGGTGAAGTCTACATACCGTGTTTTTCAAATTCACTCTGTTTGGGTTTAAAAAGTTATGAATTGAGAACTTTTAGAGATGAATATACATACATGTCATAACGTTTTATACAATTATTTATCCTATTGTTGCAGTAATGATTGTTTTTATATATATATCTATCCATCTATGTATCTATCTATGCATCTATCTATCTATATCTATATCTATATCTATATCTATATCTACATCTACATCTACATCTACATATATATATATAGATATATATACATATATATATCTATATATATATATCTATATATATAATCTATTTATGGTTGTGAATATGTTATCCCCTACTATTTTTATACAATTATTAAAAAATAATTTTGATTTTTTGTTGCTCCAGATTAATATGAGAATTGGTCTTTCAAGATCTATAAAGAATTGAGTTGTAATTTTGATTGGGATTGCATTGAATCTATAGATGGTTTTTGGCAAGATGGCCATATTTGCTCTTTAGATCCTGCCAATCCCAGAGCATGAAATATTCTTTCATCTTCTGAGGTCTTCTTCAACTTCTTTCTTCAAGGTCTTGAAGTTCTTGTCATACAGATCTTTCACTTGTTTGGTAAGAGTCACGCCAAGATACTTTATATTTTTGTGCCTATTGTGAGGGGTTTTATTTCCCTAACTTCTTTCTCAGCCTGCTTGTTCTTTGAGTATAGAAAGACTACCGATTTCTTTGAGTTGATTTTATAGCCAGCCACTTTGCTGAAGTTGATTATCAGCTGTAGCAGTTCTCAGGCGGAGTTTTTAGGGTCACTTAATTATAATATCGTATCATCTGCAAATAATGATAGTTTGACTTCTTCCTTTCCAAATTGTATCCCTTTGACTTCCTTATGATGTCTGATTTTGCTCGCTAGAACACTATTGAAAAGATATGAAGAAAGAGGGCAGCCATGTCTAGTCCCTGATTTTAGTGAGATTACTTCAAGTTTCTCTCCATTCAGTTTGATGTTGTCTACTGGTTTGCTTTATATCGCTTTTATTATGTTTAGGTATGGGCTTTGAATATCTGTTCTTTCCAGGGCTTTTAGCCTGAAAGGACACTGAGTTTTGTCAAATAATTTTTCAGCATCATTGAGATGACCATGTCTTTTTTTTTCTTTTAGTTTGTTTATGTAGTGGATTACATTGATGGATTTCCATATATTGAATCATCCTTCCATCCCTGGAATGAAGCCTACTTGATCATGGTGAATGATCGTTTAGATGTGCTCTTGGATTCGGTTGGCAAGGATTTTATTTACTATTTTTGCATCAATATTCAAAAGGGAAATTGGCCTGTAGTTCTCTTTCTTTGTTGGATCTTTGTATGGCTTTGGTATCAGTGTAATTGTGGCTTCGAAGAACGATTTGGGCAGTGTCCCTTCTGTTTCTATTCTGTGGAATAGTTTGAAGAGTATTGGTGTTTGATCTTCTTTGAAGGTCTGATAGTATTCAGCAATAAAACCATCTGGTCCTGTACTTTTTTTTGTTTGGGAGACTTTCTATAACCCCTTCTATTTCTCTAGGTGTTATGGGATGGTTTATCTGATCTAATTGATCCTGATTTAATTTTCGTATTTGGTATCCGTCTAGGAAATTTTCCATATCCTCCATAATCTCCAGTTTCACTGAGTATAGGCTTTTGTAGTAGAATCTGATGATTTTTTGAATTTCTTTAGTTTCTGTTGTTATATCCCCCATTTCATTTCTAATTTTGTTAAATTGGATGCTGTTTTTGTACCCATTGGTTAGCCTGGATAAGGGTTTATCTATCCTGTTGATTTTCTCAAAGAACCAGCTCCTTCTTTTTTTTGATTCTTTGTATCGTTTGCTTTATTTCTACTTCATTGTTTTCAGCCCTTAGTTTGATGATTTCCTGTCTTCTATTTCTCCTGGGTGAATTAGATTCTTTTTCTTCCAGGACTTTCAGGTGTGCTGTTAAGCTGCAAGTGTATGCTCTCTCCAGTTTCTTTTTGGAGGCACTCAGGTCTACAAGTTTTCCTCTTAGCACTGCTTTTATTGTGTCCCATAGATTTGGGTAGGTTGTACCTTCATTTTCCTTGAATTCTAAACGTCTTTGATTTATATTTTTTATTTCTTCCTTGACCAAGGTGTCATTGAGTAGAATATTGTTGAGTTTCCATGTGTATGTGGGCTTTCTGTTGTTTTTGTTGCTCTTGAAGATCACTCTTACTCCAGAGTGATCTGATAGGAGGCATGGGATTAGTTCGATCTTCTTGTATTTGTTGAGGTCTGTCTTGTGAGCAGTTATATGATCAATTTTGGAGAAGGTATCATGAGGTGCTGACAAATAGGTATATTCTTTTGCTTTGATATGTAATGTTTTATATATACATACATACATATATACATACATGCATACATATATACATATACATATATACATATATGTGTGTGTATATGTGTGTGTATGTGTGTGTGTGTGTGTGTGTGTGTGTGTGTGTATATATATATATATATATATATATATATATATATATATATATAATCTCCAATTGGTCTAAAGCTTCAATTAGTTTAACTATGTCCCTGCTTAGTTTCTGGTTTCCTGATCAGTCAATTGAGGAGAGTGGAGTGTTGAAGTCACCCACAATTATTGTGTTAGCTGTAAGTGTGCTTTAATCTCTAGTAGAGTTACTTTTACAAATGGGAATACTTTGCATTTGGAGCATAGATGTTCAGTATTGAGAGTTCTTCTTGGTGAGTTTGTCCTTTGGCCAGCAAGAAGATCCAAACTTCTGGATCTCTCTTGATGAATTTAGGTTCGAAGTCAATTTTACCTGATATTAGAATGGCTACTCTGGCTTGTTTCCTGAGACCATTTGCTTGTAAAATTGTCTTCCAGCCTTTTATTCTAAGTTTGTCTTTTACACTGAGATGTGTTTTCTCTATGCAGCAAAATGAAGGGTCCTGTTTCCATATCCAGTCTGTTAATCTATGTCGTGTTATAGGGGATTTGAGTCCACTGATTTTAAGAGATATTAAGAAATAGTAATTATTACTTCCTGACATTGTTGAAAATATTGTTTACATTTGAGTGTTTATCTTCTTTTGTGTTTCTTGTGAGGAGGTTTCTATCTTGCTTTCTCCACAGTGTAGTTTCCCTCCTTTTAATAGAGTTTTCCTCCGTTTATGCTTTGTGGGGCATGGTTTGTGGAAAGATATTTTCTGAATTTGGCTTTGTCTTGGAATATCTTGGTTTCTCCATCTATGGTGATTGAGTGTTTTGCTGGGTATATTTGTCTTGGGCGGCATTTGTGTTCTCTTAGATTCTGCATGATATCTGCCCAGGATCTTCTAGCTTTCATGGTCTCAGGTCAGAAGTCTGCTGTGTTTCTGATAGGTCTTCCTTTATATGTTACTTGCCTCTTTCTCTTGCTGCCTTTAATATTCTTTCTAAGTTTAGTACATTTTGGGTTTTGATTATTATGTGACAGGAGGTATTTCTGTTCTGGTTCATTCTGTTTGGAGTTCTTTAGGCTTCTTGTATATTCATGGGCATCTCTCTCTTTAGGTTAGGGAAGTTTTCTTCCACTATTTTGTTTAACATATTTGCAATCCCTTTAAGTTGTAAATCTTCCCTATCATCTATACCTATATTCCTTAGGTTTGATCTTCTCACTGTGCCCCAGATTTCCTGGATGTTATCAGCTACATGCTTTTGACGTGTTTTAATTTCTTTGACTGTTGAGTCAATGGAATCTATAGTATCTTCAGTAACTGAGATTCTTTCTTCTATCTCTTGTATTCTGTTGATGATATTTGCATCTATGGCCTCTGATTTCTACCCAAGGGTTTCTATCTCCAAAGTTGCCTCCCTTTGCGATTTTGTTAATACTTCTTTGTTCAGATCCTGGATCGTTTTGCTCAGAAACTTCAGTTGCTTGTTTGTGTTTTCCTGTAATTCTTTAAGAGATTTCTGTGTTTCCTCTTTCATGACTTCTGCCTGTGGACCCAAGTTCTCCTGTATTTCTTTAGGTGCCTTTTGCATTTCCTCCATATTGGCTTCTATCTTTTGACCCATATTCTCCTGAATCTCTTTAAATGATTTTTGTGTTTCCCTTGTAATGTCTTCTAGCTTTTGATCCATTTTTCCTGTATTTTTTAAGAGATTTATTATGTCCTTCTTGTGTTCCTCTAACAGCAACATGACCTGTGATTCTAAATCTAAATCTAGGTTTTCTGGTATCTTGGGGTATCCAGGACATCCTGTTGTCAAAGAATTGGTTTTGGATGCTGCCATATTACCTTGATTTCTTTTAGTAACATTCCTACGTTTGCCTTTTGCCATCTGTTTATCACTGGTCTTAGTTAGTCCTGTTGTCACTGTCTGCTGCATGAAAGCCCTGTGAACCCTAACCCCTTTCCACACCATTGGATGATTGGGTTTCCCCTGGCACAGATTGCTGACATGCTGCCCTCCACTTGGGTGCTGTGGGAGCCCTGGTGTGTCTTGCTCCAAGCAATGTTATACTGTGCTGTGTCTGTAAACATGGTGCTGCTTGTCTGCACTGTCAGGTAGCAAAAATGGGGTCTAGGAGCCCCTCCAACTCCTGGGTACTGTATGCATGGTTGGCACACAGGTAACCAAAAATCTGTCCAGATCCTGTGCTCCAGTTGTAGTCCTGCAGCCTGCATGCCCCAAGATCTTAAACTCAGGATATCTAAGTACCTGGGTCCACCTGTCCTGCCTGACAAGAAGCAATGTTGGTGGCGGGGAGCTCTTCCAAAAACTATTGTCTTAAAGACACGCCTATCTACTCACAGTCATAAACTATAGTAATGTATTAGAATTTCAGTATTGAAGTGGTATCTCAGATTTCTATCAATTGATTTCATGTTATTTTCTTCTGGCTGTCTACCATGGTCTCTGTAACAGATTCTAAATGTGAAAGGCAGTAAAAAGCTTATAATATATGCACCTGCTTGTTTTGGGGAGTATTAAGTGATTGAGTAATTCTAAATGTCCATTTTAGTTTTCTAGCTCCATCTTCAATAAAGATTTCAGTACTGTTTCTGTATCTTTATACCCTATAACTTTATATAAGGAATTTTATGGAGAGAGAACTGACTCATCTGTTTGCTTTTGTCTTTTTATTTACTTTTTTATTGAAGCTGCTCTGTATCCTAATTTTCCTAGAACTGTGTACATGCTGTGCACGATACAAAGAATATAAGTGATGAATTTCTAGACATGGAGGAAGCTAAGTGTTGCAATCTATTTCAACCACCCTCCCTGCCTATCTGCTGCCATAATGAAAGATAAATCAGGATGCTGAGCTCTAACACCCATGGCAAATATGTCTTCCTTTATCATACACAATCCATTACAGTTTTATTTAATGACAAGTATCCACATAATTAAATTTGTGATAAATATCTTAGATTGACAGTCTTCCAGATTTATGTAAAGGGAAGAAAACAAGATATATATTATACATTAGTCTTGCCATTACAGTCAGTCAATTATAAGTAGTGATTAGACCTAACTAATATTATGGTCATGAGCTTCAAAGTTATTTTATACCATTTTTTATCTACTTTTCTTAGCCGTTTTATGTAACAGCAACAAACTTAGATACAGTGAATGAGATAATTAAGAATTTACAAATAATAATTTATAATCACCTTTTGGAAGTAATGACATTTAAAATATAATAATAGTCTGGACAGGGATCATTTTCTTGAATTTCCTGTCTACATTTCCATAGAAAGGAAATCATACCTAACATTATGGAATGTGTGTGGGGTATATGTGGGAGTGTGTGGTGATGTTGTGATTAGATTCAATTTATATGCTTATTTACTTCTTAAATGTTACATGTATCCTTATGAGGTTATAATGACCAGCCTTCTACATACCTCCAGTAGAACAAATTAAAAATGTCCACAGCATTTACTATCTTGCGTAAATTTCTTATGAAAGACCTAAACATGGATGCAGAGTCACAATTAATTTTAAAACACTAATACTCAGCTAGAAGCTAGCAGCAAAGTGAGTCCTCCTCCTCAGACTAACTCCTTAAGTACTCATACACTTAGAAGGCTGTGGTCAAGTGAGTTGATTCTTGTATATCTACCTACTTAAAGGGAGAGGGGACATGAATGTGTTTACTAGATTATATTTGTTTGATTATGATTTTATTTTAATGCCTATGAATATAAAGGTTGAAGATAGTATACAGAAAAGTATGCCATTTTCCCAAGGCTTCAGTAAAAATAAGCAATGACCAGAATAAGATGTCACATTCCCATCACCTAGAGATAGTCAGAATGTATACCAGCCTCTACATTATATAGAAATATTTTTGCATTTACTTGTTAATCTTGCAACTTTTAAATTAAAAGATATATCTAAAATTCTATTTTACTTCATTTATTCTCCTTAGTTATTTCCAAGGAAAGCTACTAGTTAATTAGCTATATCATTCTTGTTACTACTATGTCTTAGAGGAGATTTACTCCATTGCCTTGTGCCTACTTGGGAACCAATCTAACAGTGAACGTTATATCCCCAGATATCTTTCTTCCTCTGATTTTTAGATGGTGTCACTAGAGTGCCCAGGATGGACACACTGAAACTTTATTAGATTATGGATTAAAATTATAACATAGCATCCTCTGAAGAGTACAACAGAAATTTCTGAGAACCTGCCAATGGTCTGACTGATTGGATGTGGGTGGCAACTGACCCAGAAACTTTGACATTATCAAAAAGAACTCCATGACCAGGTTTCAAAAAATATGTTATTCGGACATAGGATCAATTTGTACAAGTCCATAATCAGAAGTGTGTCCATATTTGGGAAGGTGTGGCTTTCTTACAGGAAGTATGTCACTGTAAGTCACAATGGATGTGGTTGTCTGATGTTTCTTGAAATTTGCATGTCTGGGCATTGTGATCTATGCGATTCTCCTGGCTGGTAGTGACAAAAGTCTCCTGCCTGCCTCTAGGTCAAATTATAGAATGTTTGGCTTCTCCAGCAGCATGTTGTCCTGCATGCTGTCATATCCTCTACAATAATGACAACAGAAGGAAGCTCCAAAACTGTAACCTCCCCTAATTTAATATCTTCCTATAGATCAATATTCATAGTCATGGAGTCTCTTCACTGCAGCATGAAGTCATCCACAACCTAGAGTGACACAGAGAGTAGTTAGAGGAGTGACCCAAGCCTTCTGATATAGCCCTATAGATCATGTGTGAACCTCATTGGATACCTGCTGAGCAAAGCTGTGAACAGTAAATGAAACCAGACACAGTAAAAGAAATAGGTTAGAGTTTACAAATCTGAAGATATTTAGATATCACACATGTAGAAACAGATTTTGGTCTTCCTCCACCTGGTTTTAGGTCTACATTTGGTCCATTATTTCCTCACTGATTTTTTTTATTGTTACTCTATATCCTGTGATTTTGGGAGTATGTTACCTACTATTCAAGTTTCATTTTATAAGGTATTACAGTTAAGAAAATACTGAATCTCAGAAGAGACTTCCAAAGTTTAAATATTGAGGTTGTGCGACTCTATGGAGACTACTGGGGGTGTGTTTAAGGTATTTTGTGTAAGGGTTTGCCTAGTTATAGCCCTGATATACTCAAGTGTTTGCATAAGCTTATGGGTTCCAGTCAGTAGAATATCGTTGATTGAATGTGTTTACCCCATGAGAATTGTGGAATAATCACACATTTCCATATTAGGGAAGGTGTAGTTTTCTTACAAGTATGTCACTGCATGTCACAATGGAGGTGGATCTTGGATGCTTCTTGAAATTCTCATATCTGGGCAGTGGGGCATAGCAGGTCCTCCTGGCGGCTCTGGCAGAGTCTCCTGTCTAACTTTGTGTCACAGAGTAGAACACTTGGTTCCTATATCAACATATATTCATCCATATACTATACTTCATGCCATGATGAAAACAGAAAGGAACTCAAACTGTAAGCCAGCCTTGATTAAATATCTTCCTATTGATACTCTATAAGGCAATGAAACATTTACTAAAACAGAAATGGATGTCACAGACTGGGATATTTTTGGGATAGGTGTGACCATGGTTTTCATGAGGAATGCAGATTTTGTGACTATGGAAAGCAATGGGATGGATTAAGTAGGGCAAAACTGGCCAAAGTAATAAAGCATTGAAGACAGGAGAGCTCAGAGTGACTTCGGGTGTGGAGGCCTGGTTCAAAGGTCTTCAGAGGAATAGAAATCTAGGATGTGGCTTAGAAGCCATTTTTCTGGAAGTTGGTGAAGGGCTTTGGCCCTTGTCTAAAGAGTCTGCTTGAGCATAAGGACAGTGATTTAGAAGAGTTACTTTAAAAAGAAGTTCTCATTGCCAACTCACTAAAAGTTTCCCCAGTGCTTCAATTTTATGGGACAGGGTTTTATCTAGTGTACAGTACTGAGAAAGAAAAAAATATATATAAATGTATGCTTCGGTGATAAATGGAGAACCAGGAAGTAAAGTAGAGTTAAATCCTGTGTTGATGAATGTTAAATAGGATTAAGAGTGTGATAATATTGGCATAAGATCTCACCTAGCTTACTGTTTATGCTTTTGTTTTTTTTTAATTGGACATATTCTATATTTACAATTCATTTCCCTTTTTCTGGTTCCCCACCCCAAAGGTCCCACATTCCCTTTTCCCTCCCCCTGCACCCTCGTCCATCCCCTCCCACCTTACTGTTCTTGTATTCCCTCACAATGATATTTTCGTCCATTCTAGCACCAGTGTCCACTCCTTTCTTCTTGTGAGACATCATTTGGTATGTGATTTATGTCTTTGGTGTTCCAAGTTTCTAGGCTAATATCCACTTATCAGTCACTGTATACCATGGGTATTCTTTTGAGACTGGGTCACCTCACTTAGTATGACATTCTCCAGCTCCATCCATTTCTCTAAGAATTTCA
This sequence comes from Apodemus agrarius, assembly GCA_964023405.1. Taxonomy (NCBI): domain Eukaryota; kingdom Metazoa; phylum Chordata; class Mammalia; order Rodentia; family Muridae; genus Apodemus; species Apodemus agrarius. The sequence continues at coordinate 3,898,171 of OZ030029.1, read as the reverse complement.
TGAATTCATTGTTTCTAATGGCTGAATAGTACTCCATTGTGTATATATACCACATTTTTTTGTATCCATTCCTCTGTTGAGGGACATCTGGGTTCTTTCCAGCTTCTGGCTATTATAAATAAGGCTGCTATGAACATAGTGGAGCATGTATCCTTATTGCATGCTGGGAAATCTTGTGGGTATATTCATAGGAGTGGTATGGCTGGGTCCTCCGGAAGTATCACGTCCAGTTTTCTGAGGAACCGCCATACTGATTTCCAGTTGGTTGTACCAGCTTGCATTCCCACCAGCAGTGGAGGAGTGTTCCTCTTTCTCCACATCCTTGCCAACACCTGGTGTCTTCTGAGTTTTTAATCTTAGCCATTCTGACTGGTGTGAGGTGAAATCTCAGGGTTGTTTTAATTTGCATTTCCCTAATGACTAATTATGTTGAACAATTTTTAAGGTGTTTCTCAGCCATCCGAATTTCTTCAGGTGAAAAGTCTCTGTTTAGCTCTGTACCCCACTTTTGGATAGGGTTATTTGGTTTTCTGGGGTCTAATCTCTTGAGTTCTTTGTATACATTGGAAATTAGCCCTCTGTCAGATGTGGGGTTGGTGAAGATTTTTTCCCAATTTGTTGGTTGCCGATTTATCCTTTTGACAGTGTCTTTTGCCTTACAGAAACTTTGTAATTTTATGAGGCCCCACTTGTCTATTCTTGTTCTTAGAGCATAAGCAATTGGTGTTCTGTTCAGGAATTTTTCCTGAGCCGATGTCCTCAAGGGTCTTCCCAAGTTTCTTTTCTAATAGTTTTAGAGTGTCTGGTTTTATGTGGAGGTCCTTGATCCACTTGGAGTTGAGCTTAGTGCAAGGAGATACGAGTGGATCAATTCTCATAATTCTGCATGTTGACCTCCAGTTGAGCCAGCACCATCTGTTGAAAAGGCTATATTTTTTCCACTGGATGTTTTCAGCTCCTTTGTCGAAGATCTATTGGCCATGGATGTGTGGGTACAATTCTGGGTCTTCGATCCTATTCCATTGATCTGCCTCCCTGTCACTGAACCAATACCATGCAGTTTTTAATACCACTGCTGTGTAATATTGCTTGAGGTCCGGGATATTGATTCCTCCAGAAGTTCTTTTGCTGTTGATAATAATTTTAGCTCTCCTGGGTTTTTTGTTATTCCAGATGAATTTGAGAATTGCTCTTTCTAATTTTATGACGAACTGAGTTGGGATTTTGATGGGGATTGCATTGAATCTGTATATTGCTTTGGGCAAGATTGCCATTTTGATTATATTAATCCTGCCAATCCACGAGCATGGAAGATTTTCCCATTTTCTGATGTCTTCTTCAATTTCCCCCTTCAGAGACCTGAAGTTTTGTCATATAAATCTTTCACATGTTTGGTTAGCATCACTCCAAGATACTTTATGTCATTTGTGGTTATTGTGACGGATGTCATTTCCCTAATTTCTTTCTCGGCCTGCTTATCCTTCGCGGATAGGAAGACTACTGATTTACTTGAGTTGATTTTATAAACAGTCACTTTGCTGAAGTTGTTTATCTGTTGCAGGAGTTCTCTTGTGGCGTTTTTTGGGTCACTTAAGTATACTATCATATCATCTGCAAATAGTGATAGTTTGACTTCTTCCTTTCCGATTTGTATCCCTTTGACTTCCCTCTGTTGTCGAATTGCTCTAGCTAGTACCTCAAGTACTGTATTGAAGACATATAGACAGAGCGGTCAGTCTTGTCTAGTCCCTGATTTTAGTGGAATTGCTTCAAGTTTTTCTCTGTTTACCTTGATGCTGGCTACTGGGCTGCTGTATATTGCTTTTACTATGTTTAGATATGGGCCTTGAGTTCCTGCTCTTTCTAGGACCTTTAGCATGAAAGGATGCTGAATTTTGTCAAATGCTTTTTCAGCATCCAATGAGATGACCATGTGTTTTTTTTCTTTGAGTTTGTTTATGTAGTGGATTACGTTGATGGATTTCCATATATTGAACCATCCCTGCATCCCTGGGATGAAGCCTACTTGATCATGGTGAATGATCATTTTGATATATTCTTGGATTCGGTTGGCAAGTATTTTGTTTAGTATTTTTGCATCGATATTCATAGTAGAAATTGGCCTGTAGTTCTCTTTCTTAGTTGGATCTTTGTTGGTTTTGGTATCAGGGTAATTGTGGCTTCATAGAATGATTTGGGTAGTGTTCCTTCTTTTTCTATTTTGTGGAATAGTTTGAAGAGTATTGGTATCAGGACTTCTTTGAAGGTCTGATAGAATTCTGCACTAAAACCGTCTGGTCATGTGCTCTTTTCAGTTGGAAGACTGTCTATGACCTCTTCTATTTCTTTGGGGGTTATGGGTCTGTTTAGACGATCTATTTGATCCTGGTTTAATTTTGGTATTTGGTAACTGTCTAGGAAATTGTCCATAACCTCAAGATTCTCCACTTGTGTTGAGTATAGGTTTTAGTAGTAAGATCTGACGATTTTTTGAATTTCCTCAGTTTCTGTTGTTATATCTCCCTTTTCATTTCTAATTTTGTTAATTTGAATACTGTCTCTGTGTCCTTTGGTAAGTCTGGCTAGGGGTTTATCTATCTTGTTGATTTTCTCAAAGAACCAGCTCCTGGCTTTGTTGATTCTTTGTATGGTTCTCTTTGTTTCAACTTGATTGATTTCAGCCCTGAGTTTGATGATTTCCTGTCTTCTACTCCTCCTGGGTGAAATTGCTTCTTTTTGTTCCAGAGCCTTCAAGTGTGCCATTAAGTTGCTAGTATATGCTCTCTCCTGTTTCTTTTTGGAGACACTCAGGGCTATGAGTTTTCCTCTAAACACTGCTTTCATTGTGTCCCATAGATTTGGGTATGCTGTGCCTTCATTTTCATTAAGTTCTAAGAAATCTTTGATTTCTTTCTTTATTTCTTCCTTGACTAAGGTATCATTAAGTAGAATATTGTTCAGCCTCCAAGTGTATGAGGATTTTCTGTTGTTTTTCTTGCTATTGAAGAACACTCTTACTCCATGATAATCTGATAAGAGGCATGGGATTAGTTCGATCTTTTTATATTTGTTGAGATCTGTCTTGTGTCCAACTATATGGTCTATTTTGGAGAAGGTACCATGAGGTGCTGAGAAAAAGCTATATATTGTTAGAACGCAAAAAACAAAAAAACAAAAAACAAAAACCAAATAACCCTATCAAAAAATGGGGTACAGAGCTAAACAAAGAATTTTCACCAGAAGAAATTTGGATGGCCCAGAAACACCTTAAGAGATATTCAACATCATTAGTCATCAGTGAAATGCAAATCAAAACAATCCTGAAATTCCACCTCACACCAGTCAGAATGGCTAAGATTAAAAACTCAAGAGACAACAGGTGCTCGCGAGGATGTGGAGTAAGAGCAACACTCCTCCACTGTTGGTGGGATTGCAAAATGGTAAAACCGCTCTGGAAATCAGTTTGGCGGTTCCTCAGAAAATTGGGCATGTCACTCCCAGAGGACCCTGGCATACCACTCTTGGGCATATACCCAGAGGATTCCTCTGTATACAATAAAGACACATGCTCCACTATGTTTATAGCAGCCTTGTTTATAATAGCCAGAAATTGGAAGGTGCCCAGATATCCCTCAAAAGAGGAATGGATACAGAAAATGTGGTATATTTATACAATGGATTACTACACAGCAATTAAAAATAATGAATTCATGCAATTTGTAGGTAAATGGTTAGATCTGGAAACTATCATCCTAAGTGAGCTAACCCAATCACAAAAGAATACACATAAAATGCAATCACTGAGAAGTGGATATTAATGATCCCAGAAGCCCTAAATACTCAAGGCACAATTAGAAAGTTAAATGATTCCCAAGAAGAAAAAAGGAGAGGACCCTGGGCCTGGAAAGATTGGATCCAGTTTTGTAGAGAAACTGTGGGGGGAAGGGAAATGATTGGGGAATAGTTGGGGGGAGAGGAATTATGGGACATAGGGCGGTGGGGAACTTGGAAAGGGGAAAGCCTTTGGAATGTAAACGTAGAATATAAAAAATTTAAAAAAAATTAAAAAAAAAGAATTTGAATTGTGGCAAAAAAAAAAGAAAATTCCCATCTTCAGTTACTCCATGGTAGACCTGGCAGCGATCCAAGTATTATTCATCAGTCAAAATTGTTAGTCTATAAGTCTTCTTGAATCTTATCTCCAGTTATATGGGTGTGTACACAATGAAAACAGATGACCTAATTTTCAGTCTCTGTTAACATAGGATAGAATTATTTAAAGTTCCTTTGGTCACAACTGTATTTTCTTAGTAGCCCTGGTTAGAGAGAATTTATCTAAAGCTCACCATTACACGGTTATTTTTGAGGCCCATATATGGGTGGGGGATGCACTAAGGACACTTAATTCTTGATCACATTTGGCAAAATGAAAATTCTGATATCCAAATAGCAAACTCCATTCAGTCTTTTTTTATTTACATTTTTTATTTTCTTTTTGTTTATTTTCTATATTCTATCAATTAACCATAGATGTGTCAGTTCAATTGTGCTTCTTCAATCCTATTCCATTGACCAAACCCTCTGTCACTGTACCATTACCATGCAGGTAATTTTTTTGAGACAGGGTTTCTCTGGGTAGCCCTGGCTGTTGTGGAACTGACTCTGTAGACCAGGCTGGCCTCAAACTCAGAAATCCGCCTGCCTCTGCCTCCCGAGTGCTGGGATTACAGGCGTGTGCCACCACTGCCCGGCTACCATGCAATTTTTAACACTACTGCTCTGTAGTATTGCTTGAGGTCAAGAATATTGATTCCCCCAGAAGTTCTTTTACTGTTGATGATAGTTTTAGCTATCCTGTTTTTTCTAATTCCAGATGAATTTGAGAATTGCTCTTTCTAACTCCATGAAGACCTGTGATGGGATTTTGATGGGGATTGTGTTGAATCTGTACATTGCTTTTGGCAAGATTGCCACTTTAACTATAATAATTCTGCAAACCCACGAGCATGGAAGATTTTTCTGTTTTCTGGGGTCTTCTCCCATTTCCGTCTTCAGGGACCTGAAGTTTTTGTCATACAAATCTTTCACTTGTTTAGTTAGAGTCACACCAAGACACTTTATATTGTTTGTAGCTATTGTGAAGGGTGTCATTTCCCTAATTTCTTTCTCAGCCTGCTTATCCTTTGTGTATAGGAAGGCTACTGATTTGCTTGTGTTGATTTTATAACTAGCCAATTTGCTGAAGTTGTTTATCAGCTGTAGAAGTTCTCTGGTGGAGTTTTTGTACCACTTGATTATACTCTCTTACCATTTACAAATAGTGATCATTTGACTTCTTACTTTCCAATTTGTATCCCTTTGATCTCCTTATGTTATCTAATTGCTCTTGCTAGAACTTCAAGTCCTGTATTGAAAAATGTAGGGAAAGAGAAGACAGCCTTGTCTATTCCCTGATTTTAGTGGTATTGCTTCAAGTTTCTCTCCATTTATTTTGATGTTGACTACTGGTTTGCTGTAGATTGTTTTACTATGTTAGGTATGGGCCTTGAATTCCTCTTCGTTCTAAGACTTTTAGTATAAAAGGATGCTGAATTTTTTCAAATGCTTTTTCAGCATCTAATGAGATGACCATGTATTTTTTTTCTTTTAGTTTGTTTATGTAGTGGATTACATTGATGGATTTCCATATATTGACCCATTCCTGCATCCCTGGGATGAAGTCTAATTGATCATGGTGAATGATTGTTTTGATGTGCTCTTGGATTCGTTTACCAAGAATTTTATGGAATATTTTTGATTCGATGTTCAGAAGGGAGATTGGTCTGATATCTGGATTCTTTCAAGCTTCTTGCAATTATAAAAAAGCTTGCTATGTACATAGTGGAGCTTGGGTTCTTGTTATTTTGGAACATCTTTTTGGTATATGCCCAGGAGTGCTATAGCTTGGTCCTCAAGTAGGACTATGTCCAATTTCCTGAGGCACCACAAAACTCATTTCCACAGTGGTTGTACCAGCTTGCAATATCACCAACAATGGAGGAGAGAGTTCCTCTTTATCCACATCCTCACCAACATCTGCTGTCACCTGAGTTTGATCTTATCCATTCTGAAAGCTGTGAGGTGGAATATCTGGATTGCTTTATTTGCATTTCCCTGTTGAGTAAGGACATGTCTTTAGTTTCTTCTCTATCAATTGGGTTTCCTCAGTTGAGTGACAGAAGCCATTTTACCTGACATTACCTGCTTTGGCAGGCTTGAGAGGTATAAGGTTGAGCCTCTCTCATGGGTAGGAGGTAAGGGACTGTTGCAAGAGTGCCCACAAGCTGTTCCAGCCTCAACTTACCCAAGATGCTCCAGCCCTGCCATAACCTCAACTTACCCAAGATGCTCCAGCCCTGCCCTAACCACAACTTACCTATGATGTTCCAGCACAAACCACAGAACGTTCCGTCCTACACAAGCAGCAGAAGTGCCAGGCAGATAACCTTTCCCCACTTCTCACCCCTTGTAGCCCACCCTTGCTTGTGTGAAGTTCCTCATTTGAGCACTATATTACTAAGAATTTGTGCTCAGTAAAGTCGAGACCTTGACGTGACCAGACAGACTCTCTTTTTTTGTGTGCTTGGTCTCCTTTCTCTCTCGACCCCCATTTGACCCTCATGTAGCGCCTCATCGAGGACCCTGAATAACTGGACCTGCTGGACGAGTTCAGTTGAGAATTCTGTATTTAGCTCCATACCCCATTTTAAATAGGGTAATTTGCTTTTCTAGATTTGAACTTCTTGAGTTCTTTGAATATATTGGCTATTAGACTTTTATTGAATGTAGGGTTGGTAAAGATCTTTTACAATCCTGTTGGTTGCTGCTTTGTCCTATTGACAGTGTACTTGGCCTTATAGAATTTTTGCAAATGTATTAGTTTCCATTAGTCAATTCTTGATCTTTGAGCTTAAGCTATTGATTTTGTGTTCAGGAAAATCTCACCTGGTGCCCATATGCTTTTAGCTCTTCCCCACTTTATCTTCTGTTAGTTCCTTTGTAACTGGTATAATATGGAGGTCCTGGATCCATTTGGACTTTATATCAGGAGTTAAAATGGATATATTTGCATTTTTGTAAATGCTAATGGGCAGTTGAACCAGCACCATTTGAGGAAAGTGTGATCTTTTTTTCACTGGGTGGCTTTAAGTCCTCTCTCAAAGATCAAGTGACCATATGTGTGTGGGTTCATTTATTTTCCACCTAGCAGCAGACACAGATGGATGCAGTCACACACAGTTAAACAGTGAATGGAGATTGTGGCCTATTATGGATGCATTGCCTGGAGTGAGGGCCCTGAAGGGAACTCCATACAAAGTTCAAAATTTCTCAACTGACATGAACGTTTGGGTCTCTCAGGTACTGGGCCACCAATCATATAGCACACACAGGCTGAACCTTCCCCTGCTCACACATATGCAATAGATGTAAAGTTCTGACATTGTATAGATTCCATTGGGTCTATTGCCAGTTATATCAGTGATATCAGTGTAAACACACTCGACAGAAAATATCATTCACATAAATATATTTCCAGTAACAAGAAGGATCATTGATATCAAATTGGTTACAGGTGTGAGCACTTATCACTGGGAGAATGGATCATCAACATCAATAGTGAATCTGGTGGCAATAATGATCCTTCACCAAATATGGTCTCCATTGAGGGCCCCATGCATGCATTGGGGAATTCACCATAGCTTCCTGAGACAGGTAGTATCTCACTAATTTCTATGGCCACCATCTTGATTCCTTATGACAATAGGCAATACTATTATCACCATAGCTCCTTGGGTCCTTTCTCTAGCTCTGTGAGTGCGGACACTGCTAAGTTCAATGGCTAGCTGAGAGTGTCAGCCTCTGTGTTTGTCATTCACTAGCAGGGTCTCCCACGTGAGAGCTCTCTCTGGCTCTGATCTGCCAGCACCTGTTGGAATCCACAATAATGCCTGGGGATTCTAACTGTCTATAGGATGCATCCCTGCATGAGGTTGGCTCAGGATGGTCTTTCTCTCACACTCTGCTCAATCATTTCTCTTTGCATCCACTTCTGTGGGTATTTGTTTTTCACTTTCTTCAAATGACCAAAGGATTCATACGTTGTTCTACCTCCTTCTCACATAGTACTTGACCTATGAATTGCATCTTTGGTATTTTGAGCTTCTAGGCAAATATCTGTTCATCAGTGAGTGCATAACATGAATGTTCTTTTGTTTTGGGGTTACCTCACTCAGGATGTTATTTTACAGTTCCATCAATTAGCCTAAGAATTTCATGAATTCATTGTTTATAATGACTGAAGAGCATTCCACAGTGTAAATGCACAATATGTTCTCTATCCATTCCTCTGTTGAAGGACATCTGGGTAATTTTTAACGTTGAAATTAATGTCCAGTGGTTATTAGTTAACTCCTGTTATTTTATTGTGGTAGTGGTATGTGTGAAGTTGCATGCTTCCTTTTATTTTTAATATTTAAATTTGGAATTGTCTTGATATATTTTCTTTCCTTTATGAGAATTGATAGTTGTGCTGAGTAGTGGGGTTTCTAGATTTGAGAGTTTCTGTTGAGTAGTTGGGTGTAGTTCTAAGTGGCCTGCTTTTCTAAATTATCTGGCCTCAGGGTAGCTGGCAGTGCCACTGAAGACTCAGCAAGCAGGAAAGTTGGGTGTGGAAGGGAAACTAACTTCTTTATTTCAGAGTCTGAGTCATAGTACTAGGAAATTTGAGAAAAAGTGTTTTAAATGGTATCATCATCAGCTTTCTGCAATAAAGTATAACTTCAACTTTTTCTGTAAATATAAATATAAATATAAATATAAATATAAATATAAATATAAATAAATATATCATTAAAAAAGTGCACCATTGACAAGTTATCTGGTTGAGTTACAATACCCACGTAAGTTGTTATGCAGGAATTATCTTTCGATTTCAGCAATGTTGTCAATTTTTAAACTTTCTAGCCATTGAGTTGACAATCTCCAATAACAAAGAATTTTAGTCACTCCTTTTCAATTTTTCCTAGCTCGTTCACACATCTCTGAATTTTTGCAATCACTCTATAAAATTACAATTCAAAATATTAGAGTGTTTACTTTGTATGTCCCTATACTGAGGTCTGAATTTTCTGAAGTAGTCAGGCTGAAGAACCTTTGTGATGTCAGTATCCTAAGTCTCATGCCAACTGACACAGAGGCACATGCATTTACTTTCCTTATACTCTAGATCTTTAAAAATATTTTCTAATGGTGGCTGAACTATAATACTTTGTAAGGATTAATATTTTCATAACCATACATATGTATAATAAAGTTATATAGGTGATAGAATGTAGAGACAAATGGATGATATATCAATAGACAGATTCTTTGATAGCTACTCTCTTTGTGGTTCTTTTCTCTAACCTTCTCATTCAATTTGAATATTAAAACATATATTATGCGAATATTATTCAGGCCTAAGCATTTCATATATCTTTTAATGAATATGTAGAGAGACATCAGCTGAGACACTAGCTATTATGAAGAAAGCACCTAGCAGCCATGACATTAGAGTTGTCAGGAGGAATCGTAGCTATTGATAACCATCACTCATGATCAATTATTAATGTAATGATATTTTTCAAAAAATAATAAGAACACTGTTTTATGGTATGAAATTTTCAGAGTAAATGGACATGTTTGGAAAGGGATTCCTTTTATCTGAATGAACATTAAAATAATGAAACCTTTTAAGAAATTCATATCATATATAGTAAAAAATCATAGAAAGTTCTTGAGAATCAGACATCTTAATGGTTTATTTTGAACCTGACCACTTTACAAGAAACATTTGTGTTTGTAGTGGGCAAACACAGTTAGCTTTTCTAGAAAATGTTCCTCTCTTTAGTCCTGGATATGTATTTTTTCAAGATTATAGAAAGCATTCTGTTGGAAGCTAAAATCATACCTCCCATCACATGAAAACTTTGCTTCTTTAGGTGATTAGTAAAGAATATTGCTATTAAGTTAGTTTGTATAAAGTCACTGCCAAATTATAAGTTAGTTCCGAATATCTCAATGAATGTAGACAGATCATGTCCTGATTTCATTAGACTATCATAAGAATCTAATTAGTTATTTTATGCATACCTTTACAGTGGAGACTGGAATCAAAAAATCAATGAAGTTTTCCCCCAGTTTCTTTTCTATTAGTTTCAGTGTTTCAGGTTTTATATGGAAGTCCTTGACCCACTTGGAGTTCTCAACAATAAAAGGACTTCCGGTGAATCAATATCCCTGAACTCAAGCAGTACTACAGAGCAATTGTGTTAAAAACTGCATGGTATTGGTACAGTGACAGGCAAGTAGATCAACAGAATAGGATTGAGGACCCAGTAAAGAACCCATAGAATTATGGTCACTTGATCTTTGGAAAAGGACCTACAACCATTCAGTGGAAAAAAGATTGTCTTTTCAACAAATGGTGCTGGTTCAATTGTAGGTCAGCATTTAGAAAAATGAGAATTGACCTACTCTTATCTCCTTGTACTAAGACCGTTCAGTCTTTTAACAGAATATGTACAGAAGTGGAAAGTTTATGGTATTATTTTAAGAGCAGAAAGATTGGTGAGCCTTCCTTCAAATGGTATGAGATGAATGCAAAATAGGTCCAGTTTGAGTACCTGTATTCATAACTACAACTTCTGGGATTATCCTGAATTGCTTTGCAGAGAAAGAAAGTGCCTGGCCATGTTTATCCAAATAGCAAGATCCAGTCATCACACCATGTAGAAGGGGAAAGAAATCTTCAAAATCTTGGATACTATGAGAAGATTATGGTACTGCATCATTTGTTTCCATCTGCTAATACCATTCCCAATCTTTATCCATGTATAGACTGTTGGGAAACAATCAGCATGCACTTGCAACAGGGTGTATGGTCGTCTGAACTCTGAGGTTTCATCACATTTGTATTGTTCTGTACCCAAGCAGAACTGAGACTTTGGAACACTGCATTTCTGACAAGCACTTCTTGGAATATCACATGTATGTTAGTTTTACCTTTCTGTGTCTACTACACCCAAAAGTTTGTGATGTCCCCCTTTGAGGTTTCAGTTGTGTTTGGCTGAAAATCTTGGTCATAGAGATTTTCACTAAGGCAATGTGAGTTTAAAGTCAACTATATGATCTCCTTGGAATGAAACAATGCTTTTGAGCATCCCATAGCTAGAAGGTACATCTGAAGCTCCTATAACTCTAGATGGAAGGAGTGAGACCCTCTTGGGAATAGGAGCCAAAGCTCTGTCATCATTGTTCCATGGGACATATATCCGGGGCCAGGAACAGGAAGTTTATAGCCCTTGTGTTTGAAGGAGGAAATCATAGACTCTTTTGTACTAAACCGAACAGCATGTAAGTGTATTTGATTCTAGCTTCTATAGAGTTAATGACATAAGCCTTACATTGAGGCCTCTATATTCACAAGAGAAATGACTTAGTCCCACTTTCAAAGAAACGAAAATTTGAGGATCATTCCACTAAGAGTATTTTAGTCTACCTTAGGCAAATTGAGATGGTATGTAGAAGGCTTAGTTGTAGGACTAAGGTCTGTCATCCTCTTCAGTGAAGTAAAAGGATTTAGGTAACTTGGGAAGAAAGGAACTACTGGCCCTCATGAGAAATAGAAAACTCTGTGATCTGGTTGTGCAAAGGTATGGTTTAGAAAATGTTGGAGAGGGGGTGAGTGCCATGCAACATTCTCATGAACACGAATTTCCCTGTTACCTTGTTCAGTAAAGGAAGGTCCCAGCACTGCTCTTCAGCTTCATACTCTTCCTTGGTTGTTAGAAATTTTACATCATTTGTTTAGTCTGGGGGAGTTCAGGCAACAGCCTGAGCCTGTTTCAAACATCATGGATCGCTGTCCCTGGTTAGGTTCCCTCCTTCAATTTGTCTTAATATATCTATATATGGGCAGGAACATTGTGATTGGATTGAAAAGCATAACCTAGCATCCAGTTGATAGCTCTAAATGTAGACGGTGTGAATACCACTGGGAAGAACCAGATTTGACTAGAATCCCTTGTTTACAGAAGGAGTCACTTCTGGAAATATGCCTGATAATTTGGGGAAAAAAATCCTACGTTGACCATATGTGTAAAGGTTGTGGTCCTCATTTTCAACAGGGAATATATCGGGACGATGGTGAAGTGCAGAAAGGACACAGAAGGTTAACGTTTACACTGGGAATTGGAAGATGATGCAGAAAATAACTTATATGGTGTAAATGTCTCCACAGAGCAGGATTCCCATGTTTTCTGAGACTCTGAGGTGAGCATGCCAGCAGTCAGACCATTTTTCTTATAATCTGGTGGTAATCTCTGGATCTATGTCCTCCACAAACTGTCCAGTTCCAGCACGGGCATGAGTAACAATGTTGGAACTGATCCATTTCAAGTGACAGTCTTAAAGACAGAAGATAGATAAGTGCTCAGACTTTTACTGTCATGTCCTAGGACATCATTTCAGAGGGTACTACCAATCTTCCATCATTTGGGCATTCTTGCTCAACCAGGTCAGATGGGAAACATTATGAGCTCCAAGAGGAATAGAACTGAGCATTCAATGGAGAGAAATGAATTCTCTATGGATAACATTGTCAGGGGATATTGTCTTGCAGTTTCCTAGAGAAAATGAATATTTGCATGAGTTTTCATGTCAGTGGCTATTCTGTAGGATTCTTAATCAGTATTTTCTTAAATCCCCTTCAAATTTAATTGCTTGTCTAGAAATCCATTATTCAAAGAAGATAGCATGTATGGTTTTTCCTTGACAGAGTATTTATTTCAAGATTCTTCATTTCATTATTTTTGAACCTAGAGTTTACCTTGAACTTATGGAAAAATCTGGGAAACATTTAGAGAATTATCTGAGACACAGTCCATTATATCAGGAAGTTGTGTGGGATTCCTCGACCTAAATGAATGTGTAAGCCTCCTTTGGACAACCTGGAATGATCTGAGGCTCCCTTTGCTTTAGTGGGAAGATCTGATGACTTCTTAATTAAATGTAGAAGAAGTGAATGCCACTGGGAAGAAAGGAGGTGCTTAGATCCTAGTAAGAGTAAAGAAGATCAAAGTATAAAAATTCCTAGGTTTTTAACAAACACTAATTTGCTTACCTTAGATCATGGTGTCCTAGCATTGCCTCAACTTCTATCAGTTATTCAGAGTCTAGGGTATCCATATCATTAACTAAATCAGGAAGAGACCAAATATTGATACCATGATTCATAAACAGCTTGGGTATGTCTCCTCAGCATGGTTAAGTTCAAACAACCAGAACTGAACCAAATGATGATTTCTCACCATGTCATGTCACTGTAATCAAGAAAGTGGCATAAGTTTCCAGGACTTGCTTCCTCCTCTTGATTTCTGTGAACTTTTTTCTAGAGTGAGAAATGCCCCTTTGTCCAAGGTAAAATATCCCATGGGCTCTTGAGGAGAAGGTATTCTTATGGGAGCCCATTGGGTAAAGGGTGTAACTTTTAAGATCTCAGACATCAGAGTAAGAAATTTCCAAAGTTTGAGAACAAAGAAAGGAGTTCAAACCCATTGGACATTAGGGGATTTTCCCTGTTTACCTTCTGTAGAAAAGGATTTTCGGGGCACTCCAGGTTTCTACGCCTCCAGAAAAATTTTCAGAAAAATGTCTGAAGAATCCATTGGAGACTTGACAGCAATATAAGGCCCTGGATCTGTTTCCTACTTAAAGGCACAATAAGCCTCCCAGGAGTAGGTGTGGTGGACAGTTAACTTTCTGGTAAGAAGCTTAAAGAGAGAAGGCCTTGGATTCAGGAAGAGGTATTTATTTAATAAACATGGGTCTTGAATCCTGAGCTCTCTGAGGGTATTTTATTTTGGGGGGTGATCAAAGATGGGTTTCTTACCAATAAGTCCTGAGGGAGAGGCTCTGGTCTCTCTTATTTTAAGGGTGGACCTGTGTCAGCCATGAACAAAAAGAGAAGCTCCTGTGAATTCTTGTTCACAAGAATTCAACCAGAAGCACACTAAGCTGAGTCTGAATGTTTGAGAAAAACTGTTCAGTCACAACGACAGTTTTGCAGCTTGGTTCATCACTGGGGCTTATCTCAGACCCATCAGTGCAGACAGAGGAAGAATAACGTTTTTGTTGAAAGTCAGCCAACTCCTTTGGGATAACCTTAATGTCAGGAACGTCTATTACAGGAATCAAGGCTATGGCCCTCTTCAAAAGATAATCCAACTGGTTGTCATCCCCTCTTGAATTTACTGGTTGTTTTACTTAAACTTGATGGAGTTATTAGCTGGATGATTTACATGTTCCATTTGCTATTGTGGAAACCTCTGCTAGCACCTTTGTCAGGAGGGGTAAGTCAGAAGTTTCCTAGATCCGAACTTGAAGATCTGATTGACTTTTGATTAAAGGACATATTTCTGAGGTCTCTTTTGTTATAAAAAGCATCTCTGAGGCCCAGTTTCTTAGATGGGGCATTTAAGAGGCCATGTTTTTCAGCCTGAATCTTTCTGAGGCTACCTAAAACAGGGCTGTCATATCCAATATCTGTTTCATTAGAACTAGAAAGTCTGAGTCTACATTTGTCAGAACGAGAAGGTCTGATAGGTTCTTTCAGGGAGAGGAATGAACTACAGCTCTCCCTTTGCAGTGGGATATTTTTAAGATTGCCTTGGACAATATGTGAATATATGTTGCCTCCTAGGACAGAAGGATAATAAAGGGGTATACAAAATCATATTGGAATGCTGTGTCTCTCATTGAGCAAGTCAAACTTTCCTTGAGAATACGGTAATGATGTTAAAGCATTTTGCAAAGTAGTTGAAGGAGCAGAACATGTTGAAGAGGAACAACTGCGATGCTTTGGGCCATGTGGCAATGTATTTCTTGACATACATGGAGACATTACACAGAAATCTGAGACAGATGACAAATGACTACGAGTACACTGGGCAGACTCAGAGGTACCCTGTTTCTTTGGTGCAGATGATGACTGCTGGAGAGACTATTCAGTATATGGAGACAGGCTCAGAGTTACCAGAGCAGAAATACAAAGTTGGGTAGGATAGTGCATGTGCTATATCCTTTGAGATTTCTTTTTTTTTTTTACTACTACTTTTTCCTATTTTTTAACCTATTTTTTTAATTTTTTTATTGGATATATTCTATATTTACAATTCATTTCCCTTTTTCTGGTTCCCCACACCCAAGGGTCCCACATGCCCTTTTCCCTCCCCTTGCTCCCTCATCATCCCCCTCCCACCTCACTGTTCTTGTACTCCCCCACAATGATGCTTTGGTCCATTCTAGCACCAGTGTCCACTCCTTTCTTCTTGTCAGACCTCACTTAGTATGTGATTTATGTCTTTGGTGTTCCAAGATTCTAGGCTATCCATTTATCAGTGACTGCATACCATGGGTATTCTTTTGAGACTAGGTCACCTCACAGTATGACGTTCTCCAGCTCCATCCATTTCTCTACGAATTTCATGAATTCATTGTTTCTAATGGCTGAATAGTACTCCATTGTGTATATATACCATATTTTCATATCCATTCCTCTGTTGAGGGACATCTGGGTTCTTTCCAGCTTCTGGCTATTATATATAAGGCTGCTATGAACATAGTGGAGCATGTATCCTTATTGCATGCTGGTGAATCTTCTTGGTATATTCCCAGGAGTGGTATGGCTGTGTCCTCGGGAAGTATCACGTCTAGTTTTCTGAGGAACCGCCATACTGATTTCCAGAGTGGTTGTACCAGCTTGCATTCCCACCAGCAATGGAGGAGTGTTCCTCTTTCCCCACATCCTCGCCAACATCTGATGTCTCCTGAGTTTTTAATCTTAGCCATTTTGACTGGTGTGAGGTGAAATCTCAGGGTTGTTTTGATTTACATTTCCCTGATGACTAATGATGTTGACATTTTTTAAGGTGTTTCTCAGCCATCCGAATTTCTTCAGATGAAAAGTCTCTGTTTAGCTCTGTACCCCATTTTTAGATAGGGTTATTTGGTTTTCTGGGGTCTAACCTCTTGAGTTCTTTGTATACATTGTATATTAGCCCTCTGCCGGATGTGGGTTTGGTGAAGATCTTTACCCAATTTGTTGGTTGCCGATTTATTCTTTTGACAGTGTCTTTTGCCTTACAGAATCTTTGTAATTTTATGAGGTACCATTTCTATTCTTGCTCTTAGAGCATAAGCAATTGGTGTTCTGCTCAGGAATTTTCCCCCTGAGTCAATGTCCTCAAGAGTCTTATCCAGTTTCTTTTCTATTAGTTTTAGTGTGTCTGGTTTTATGAGGAGGTCCTTGATCCACTTGGAGTTGAGCTTAAAGAAGATTACAGAGACTTTTTATCCTGTTGTGAATTTCCTGTATACACTGAAAAAGGAGGTAAAGAGCATGTAGTCTCATGGATTGACATAGAGATATCCTGAGATTGTAACATGTGTGATTAGTACCCTACATTATTTCTGAAAGATGCTGAATGCTCTTGAAACCATGGGATAGATGTCAAATAACTCTCAGTACCCTTAATAGGTATGGAATGTTTTAGAATCCTTTGATAACATCTCACAATTGGTAATATCCCTGAAGTAATTTGCGGAGTTTTCTGATCTTGAGGTGCAGATGCCTTGGATTCATACTCCTTGGGAAGGTAATTTTTTTTAGTTCCTTCTGTAGATGAAGAAGTTGACTCTTCAGATGGTAAATTTCATAAAATCTTAGTTTTAGGTTTATGCATTATCATAGCTGCTTTAAGAAGGTAAATGCCCAATAGTTTCTTGGATAGATGGTGAGGTTTCCTGAGTATCTACCATGATTTACGAGGGCACTGACTTCTTTTGGAAAAATACTGAATGCTCTTGAATCTCTGGGATAGATAGCAAAGAACCCACAGTAGCCTGGACAGACATAGCATGTTCTAGTAGCTTTTTCTTATGCCTCACACTTGATAGAGTCTCTGTTGTAGTTTGGGGAGTTTTCTGGGCATGTGGTACAGATGATGAAGATTAGACACTCCCCTGAGAAGATACGGTTTGTTTAGTTTTCTGAGTAGATAAAGATCTTTGTTCAGGTGGCAAATATTTTGGAGTCCAAGTTTCAGATTTGTGAAGCTCTGTGGCAGTGTGAGGAGACAAAGAATGTTTCTCAGCCTCTTTTTTATATGGCAATATTTGGATATTTCTATGCACATGTAGAGAAGATCCTAAAACCGCTGTCTTATGTAGTGATGCTGCTACACTTCGTTGTAGTGATATAATCTGTCTCAAATTTTCTTTTTCTGATTTCTTTTTCTTGTACCTTCCCCTTGGGCAGATATCAAATGCCTAAGGTCCCTTGTACATGTGTTAGCATTTCAAGAGTCCTTTGCAAATTGAAATCCCCTGCTGTAGATGGCAAAGAATGCATGTTCTGTTTTGAAGGTGTGTAAATGTTTAGTGGCACTTGCATAGTTATCAAAGTTTCTAAGGCCTGTGCAGTACATTGATAAGGTTTCTGGGCATTTGGTGCAGAGAGTGAGTCTTTTACACCTTCTGTTGTGCAGAGCAAAGACTCTTGAGATTCTTGTCAAGAAGAAGTGGATACAAAAGCATTTGAAACAAGGGTAAGTAAGGAAATTATTATAGGATCAGGACCAGAATGGTTATGTCTTGTAAAATCTGTGGCTTTTTTCAAGTGTCTTACAGGTCCCTGAGCATGTAAATAAGTCCCAATATACGCACCCTGAGACTGTAATGGTTCTTTGGTCCACCGGGAAGAAAGGGGATGTGCCATATAAACTAGACCATACAGAGAATGCCTTACAGTTGCCTGTGCAGATATGGAGTGTTCAAGTGGCTGTTGTGCAGATAAGGACTTTCCCACAGCCCCTTGGATTAAAGACAAAGGTGCTACATTTCCTTCTGTTGATAGAGTTCCCTGTTGCCACTGGTTAGATTGCATTAAATTTATGGGTGCCCTAAGCCATACTAAGATAATTCTAGACCTCTAGTTATATGCCATATTTGATGGAGTTTACTGAGAAGATAGGAAAATTCTCAGAGGCTCTGGCTCCAATGGTAAGTGTCCAGAAGCCACAGTGGCCATAGGGGAAATTAACTGAGCTTCCAGTCTAGATGACAAAGGTTTTAGCCTCTTTTGTGCACTTTGGTAGGTTCCCATTTTTGTTCTGAGAGATAACAAGTGTGCAAAAGTCCCTTGGGTAGTTGTTGAATTAGCAGATATACCCTGGGTATTTGCGGAAACATCCGAAGATATTTGCGAAGATAAAATAGGTCCTGTAAACCCAGAAGAGGATGAAGAATTTCATAGTCATCTTTGCTGAGGGAACATGTCCTATAACCCCTTGTGCTGATGAGAAACCTGTCAGATATCCTGAGATGTGGGACAAATGTCCTTCAATACTTAATAAGGATGGAATAGATTTTTGAACACCTTGTCCATATAGCAAAGGTTTTTTTGTTCCCTGGGCACACAGAGCTCCAGGGCAAGATACTGAACCTCCGAAAGACATTTGGAGAGTTGGTAAAGTTTAAAGTTGTCCCTGCTTAGAGTTTGATGGTGAAAGGGATCCTAGGGTAGATGGTAAATGTTCTCCATCAACAGTGTTGGAGGCAGAAGGACTGTAGATTCTTTATAAGAAGTCAAAATTTTCAGTTGTCTTTGGGCTAATGGCAATAATGTTAGATTTTTTTTTACATGTGCACATTCCCTTAGACACTTTGTAATATAGAAGAGGTTTTATAGTCCTGAAGTCTGATTTGTAAAGTGACAAATCACCTTAATAATGGGAAAATTATTCTGGAGCAGTTGAGAGAGATGAAAAAATTCCATAAATCCCTGTGTGGGTGGTGAACAGACTAGAGAGCCTTTGTGTAAAAGGAGAAAGCCCTTGAGATTTTTTGGAAGATAAGCCATGACTAGTATGTCCTTTGGTAGACTGGTAACATTCCACAAACCCTTTGTCAGCTATGGAATATTCCAAAGTCTTTTAGACAGATATAGAACGTGTGGGAATCACCTGAGGGGTAGTTGTAACATTTGATTTTTTTTTTGGCAGGAGGAGATGATGCAAGCCCCACCTTTGTGGAAATTCCATAGTCTTCTTCGTCAGACAGATCAACACTTACCTTGTGTTTTCTAGAATATAGATGCATGGGGATGACTTTGGTCAATGGTAAATGTCTACTATTTCCCTCCAGAAAATGAATGTTAGTGAAACTCTTGTGGGTAACGAGAGATGGAAATATTAGTAAAGTATCCTGTTCAGATATGGTAGAGCCTATGGCCTCTTGCTCTGATGGCGAACGCCTTAATGTGTCCTGTGTACCTGGGCAAATCTTGACTGTTGCTTCAGAATGAGTGGAAAGTATTAAAGTTACCTGTGTAGATGGTAAAGGTGGCTCACAATCTGTAGGAGATAGGAAATTCCCCATAGTCTCCTGGGAAGTTTGAGGAGGACTTAAGGATTTTTGTGTACAGGTAGGATCAAAGGAATCCCCCTCTTTAGATGTACAGGATGCTACAGATGCTTGTATGTGCATATCACATATCTTGGCCCCTTGCTCACATAGGGTTGGATCCAGAATATTTTGAAGCAGTGGAATATGGCCTAGAACTCCTTCTGTAGATGCATGACATCCAAGAGTCCCTTCTAAAGATGGGACTGTGGTTATAACTCCTTTTGCAGAAGTATCCTCTCCCACAGTACCTTTATGACATAGGGTAGCACTCAGAGAATCATGTACAGGTTTTAAAAATTCTAGCTTCTCTGATTTATATGTTGAAATTTTTTATAGAATCTCCTATGGATTGAGGATGACGTAGAGTCCCCTGGGACATTAGCGTTTGACATATGTGATGAGAAACATTGCCTGCTGTTCCTTCTGACTCTGGAACTGTGGCTTTCACATGATAAATAGAGGAGAATCTACATATTCTTGATGTGTTCCAAGCTTTGACCAGAAATATAGGCACATAATATATAATTTTAATATTAGTATTATATGAGCAGGGTTGACTAAAGAAACCACCAAAAAGTAGTCACTCCATTATTAAAGGCAGAAGGTTATTATGGATTAGATAGAAATGTTCAGAGGTATCTTACAAATGTTTATAGCCAATTGAAGCTTGATTTTACGAATGTTTTATGGAGGACAGAGAATGGCAATGTAGAATATTGGAGATACTTAAGGGAGTGAGAGAAACTTTGCCTTCATAAAGATAAAGGGTCTTCTATAAGATTTTGGGAATTACGTTAGTGCAGAAGCTGATGGAAATGTTTGGGAAGGAACAGAAAACTAAGTGAAAAGTATAACAATTATGTTTGCTTCGTGTTCAGGTAAAAGTGAGGGTAAGTGTGACTGTTGAAAATCCTGATAGGATTCTCAAGTGAATGGATTACCAGTTTCTTTTCCCAGAGGCAAGGGAAATGGCTCTTTACTCTGAAGATTATTATTATCATTATTATTATTATTATTATTATTATTATTATTATTATTATTTTATAATATACTAATATATACTATGGTGGCAATAATGATCCTTTACCAAATATGGTCTACATTGATGGTCCCATGCATGCAATGGGAAAATCAACATAGCTTCCTGAGACAGGCAGTATCTCAATAAGTTCTATGGCCACCATCTTGATTCCTTATGACAGCAGGCAGTACTGTTATTAGCTTAGCTCCTTGGGTCCTTTCTCTAGCTCCTCAATTGTGGACAATGCTCTGTTCAATGGCTGGTTGAGATTGTCAACCTCTGTATTTGTTATGTACTAGCAGGGTCTCCCAGGTGACAGCTCTTTCTGACTCTGATCAGCCAGCATCTTTGGGAATACACAATAGTGCCTGGGGTTGTAACTGTATATATGATGCATCCCTGCATGGGGTAGACTCTGCATGGTCTTTAACTCACACTTTGCTCAATCATTTGTCTTTGAATCCACTTCTGTGGGTATTTCTTTTCTTTTTCTTCAAAAGACCAAAGGATTCATAAGTTTTTCTTCCTCAATCTCACACATCATTTGATATGTGAATAGTGTCATGGGTATAATGAGCTTCTAGGCAAATATCTATTTATCAGTAAGTGCATAACATGAGCGCTCTTTTGATTTTGGGTTATCTCCCTCATGATGATATTTCCAGTTCCATCCGTTCACCTAAGAACTTCATGAATTCATTGTTTTTTATGACTGAATAACACTCCACAGTGTAAATTCATCACATCATCTCTTTCCATTCCTCTGTTGAAGGACATCTGGGTTCTTGCCAGCTTCTGTTTTATATAAATAAGGGGGCTATAAGCATAGTGGAACATGTGTTCTTATTTCAAGCTGGAGAATCTTCTGGGTATAAGCCCAGGAGGGGTATACCAGGGTCCTCATGTCGTCTTCTCGGGAACCACCTCAGTAATTTCGAGAGTGGTTGTGCTAGCTTGCAATCCCATCAGCAATGGAGGAGTGTTCCTCTTTCTCCATATCCTCTCCAGCACCTGCTATCTCCAAAGATTTTTAGTCTTTATGACCAGTGTTATGTGAAACCTCGGGGCTGTTTTGATTTGCATTTCCCTGATGATTAAGGATGTTGAAGATTTTTTTAGGTGCTTCTCAGCCATTCGATATTCCTCAGATGAAAATTCTTTTTTCAGCTCTGTATCCCATTTATAACAGGGATTTTAGTTTTCTAGTGTAAATCTTCTTGAGTTCTTTGTCTATTTTGGATATTAGCCCTCTCTCAGATGTAGGGTTGATGAAGTTCTTTTCCCAATTTGTTAGTTCCAACTTTATCCTGCTGGCAATATCCTATGCCTTACAGAATCTTTGTAATTTTATGTTTTTCCATTAGTTAATTCTTGTTCTGAGAGCATAGGCAACTGGTTCTTTGTTCAGGAAGATTTCTTGGTTTCTCCATCTATGGTGATTGAGAGTTTTTCTAGTTATAGTTGTCTGGGCTGGCATTTGTGTTCTCTTAGAGTCTAAATGATATCTGCCCAGGATCTTCAAGCTCTCATCATCCCTGATGAGAAGTCTGGGGTAAATCTGAAAGGTCTTCCTTTGTTTATTTAATATTTTTTCTTTGTTTAGTACATTTAATGTTTTGATTATTATGTGTCTGGAGTTGTATCTGTTATGGTCCAGACTGTTTGGAGTTATCTGGACTTCTTATATGTTTATGGGCAACCCTCTCTTTATCTTAGGGACGTTTTATTTTATAATTTTGTTGAAGGTATTTACTAGCCTTTTAAGTTGAAAATCTCTTCTATTTCTAAATCCTTACTTTGTTTTATTCTTATTATATCCTGGATTTCCTGGATGCTACATAGACAAACATTAATATTGACAATTTCCTGGAAATTTTACAGATAAAAAGATAGATATAAATTATCTTTCTAAGTTAATTGAAGGTGGAGTTAAAATTTTTTTGGTAAAATCAGTGATTTACATTGAAAAACATTTCTGGTGCTGTTCTTGGTTTTGCCATTTGCTATTTAGTTATCTCTGATGTTAACTGATGTCACTGTCTCTGATTGTGGCTTATCTTCCATGAAAGCTTCTGTATCTGTGCTTGTGTGAGACTCGTTCTCTCAGTATACACAGGTTTATAGGTACTCCTGTGAGACCTGCTCTCTGTGGTTGTATTTGGTTATGCACATGTGTGGTCCTGGTCAACTCTGGGCACAGGCAGTTATCAGAAGTAGCCTGTCCCAGGCTGTTCCCAGGCTCTTGTGACCTCACGGTTTCTGTTTGTTTCCCCTAAGCAGCACAGGTGGTCCTTCCTGTGTGCCAGGGGTCTCTCCACTCCTGAGTACATCACTTGTATTTGGTATGTGATGGAAGAGTGTGATCCCAAGCCGAAGAAGGAGACCAGAGTGCTTCTGCTAGAGGGTTCCAGGTGTGATCCTTTAGTGGGGTGGTTCTACCTGTGCATGCAAGCCCCTCTGCAATTCTGTGTGTTTAAGCTGCCTCCCTGTGCCACTTGGGTTTGGAACACTCTGCCAGAGGATAGAACCTAGTATGAGACTGAAACTGGAGGGCGTCTGCCAGAGGTTACCTGGTCTGAACTTCTGAAGATCAGGCTTGGTTTTACCTGTGCAGGCTGGTTTCTACACACTACTGTATGTTTAAGCTGTGTCCCAGAAACACTACGTTATGGTGAGCTGTGCTAGAGAACTGCTTATGATCTGATGCTTGCCTATGAACATCTACTAGTTCTGGTGCTACCTGTCCTTGGTGTATCTAATGGGAGTCTGTCCTTCCTGTGATTCTGGTTGAGACAGAACTCCTCAGAGTCGAGCTGTCTCTGTGATAATTGGATTCTTGGATTCTGTAATCATGATATCCTGAGTGGGTCCAAGCTGCAAGGAGTCAAGCTGTCTGTGGTCCTGAGATTCTTACTGGTGTAAACAAGATCCTATGACCCTGGGATCCTGGGATCCTGGGATCCTTGGATTCTTGTCTTGTGATATTGCCTGAGATTGAACCTATCTCTGTGTATTGTGGTACTGGAAGAGGAGTTTGTGCCCAAGGTCTGATCATGATACAGACCCAGAAAGAAGATAAGAAAAACATGAACCTCTGTTTTGTTGGAGTTCCTGCATGCCTGGGTTGTCCTGGTCCAATTTCCTGCAGGTTTTGGGATAGATGTTGTCTCCCCTCTGATCCTCAGTTATTATTTTCAAGTTCAATCCATTTCTCTGCAAATATCATGCAGTTGTTCTTTTAATATTTGAAAAGAAATTTCATGAATTCATTGTTTTAATGGCTGAAAAGTATTCCATTGTGTAAATGTACCACATTGTCTGTATCCATTCCTCTGCTGAGGAACATCTGGGTTCTTTCCAGCTTCTGGCTATTATAAATCTGGCAGCTACAAACAGTAGAGAATGTATCGTCATTACATGTGGGAGCATCTGCTGGTTATATGGTATAGCTGGTTCCTTGAGTCCAATTTTCTGAGGAACCACCATGTTGATTTTCATAATGATTGTACCAGCTTGCAAACCCAGTAACAACGGAGAATTCCTCTTTCTCAACATTCTATCCAGCATCTGCTGTCATTTAAGAGATTTTAGACATACTGTCTGTTGTAAGGTAGAATCTCAATGTTGTTTTGATTTACATATTCCTGGTGACTAAGGAAGGTCTACATTTCTTTAGGTGTTTCTTCTGTGATTACAGTTTCCTCAGATGAGAACTCTCTGTTTAGTTTTATTACCCATTGTTGAATGGGATTATTTGTTTCTCTAGAGTCTAGTGTTTTGTGTTTTTTATTTATTTCTTCTTTGCCCTTTATCGGATGTAGGATTTATAAAGATCTCTTGGAAGACCCAAATATGGATATTTCAGTGATTTTTAGATTTTAGAATGGTGTCCAAAATCCTCACAGGTGGAAATATGGAAACAATGAATGGAGCAGAGACTGAAGAAAGGCAATACATAGACTGCTCGACCTTTGGATCCATCCCATAAAGAGCCAAAAACCTGCACTTTATTGTGGATTCCTGGGAGTACTTGCTGTTGGAAGCCTGATATGGCTGTCTGATGAGAGTCTCTGCCTGATTTCTCTACAAAATATGTCCGTTCATAGTTAATATATTCTAAAGAGTAATAAATATTTTTAATGTTCAAATTCTGTAATGAAGTTTTTAAAGACTACTTTTATTCTCTCTCTCTCTCTCTCTCTCTCTCTCTCTCTCTCTCTCTCCCTCCCTCCAATGGTGTCAAAGCGGGCCCAAGACCATGAGAGCAAAGCCATCAAAATTAAGGAATAAAACTCAAAATAACTCACAAAAACTGAAGCATGAACCACAAGGCCTGAATAATTGTACAACGTGTGTGAGTATTTGTGTGTGTGTGTGTGCATTTGCGTGTATATCTTTGTATGTGTAGGTGTGTGTAAGTGTATGTGTGAGTGTGTGTACATAAGTGTTTTTAGGTTTTGAAAAGTGTAGATATGGGAAAAATTATCAGAATATGCTGTATGACAAAAGAATATATATTTAATAAAAGAAAGGGGAATGAAAATATGGTTTATCTGAAAAAAAGAAGGAAGAAAATCCATTACTTTTTTTTGTTTTTTGTTTTCTTCAAGACAGGGTTTCTCTGTGTAGTCCTGGCTGTCCTGGAGCTCACTCTGAAGACCAGGCTGGCCTCGAACTCAGATATCCGCCTGCTTCTGCCTCCGAAGTGCTGGGATTAAAGGCGTGTGCCACCAACGCCCGGCTCAAAATCCATTACTTTTTAAACCTCAAAGTTTAAATAATAAAATAAAGTAAAATAGAATAATCTTTGATTGTTATGTTAATGGTTTTTATAATAAAGTTGTAGAAGATAGAATGTATTAATTTATAGAATGTTTTTATAGTTAACTGTGATTTTAAAATAAGCAATCACTGTAATGTGAAATTTATAGACAAACCTTCCATGCTCGTCTAGCCTCCCTGTGGGTGAGCCATATTTACTCTATTTAGTAAAGCATATTAATTTTTAATATCTCCTTTGACTTTTACATGTTTGTCTCTAAGGTTCACAGTGTTAATGATGGTATATTTTTACATATTCCATTGAAAGGGCAAAACAAATTTAGGTAGTGAACGTATTTGGGAATGAATATGAATTTTAGAAAATTAAAAAAAAACTTCATTTTCTAGAGCAGGTATTATTCCTTATATTTATCTATCAATGATCTCTCTCTCTCCATCTCTCTCTCTCTCTCTCTCTCTCTCTCTCTCTCTCTCTCTCTCTCTTTCTCCCTCTCTCTCCATCTATATTTCTTTCAACCTGTTTATAACTATCTCTCATCTCTCATATCAGACATATGTTTGTGAAAATTTTTAATTAATATAAATACTCATGTTTTAAACACTTTTAAAATGAATACATTTTAAATGCAAAAGTTTGAAGGACATTGAAGCACTAGTCACTGTCAGTTATGGCATGAGCCTTTAAATCTTGACATCACAATGACCTGACACCCTGACTAGTAAAGAATCATGAGACCTCACTGGTTGGTTTAACAATTGCAGTCTTCAGTTTGGTATTCAGTGATTAGAAGGAAATCCATAAATTACATTCATTGATTTTTTTGATTCCAGACTCCACTGTAAAGGTATGCATAAAATAACTAATTAGATTCTTATGATAGTCTAATGGAATCAGGACATGATCTGTCTACATTCCTGAGATATTCGGAACTAACTTATAATTTGGCAGTGTCTTTATACAAACTTGCTTAATAGCAATATTCTTTACTAAACCCCTAAAGAAGCAAAGTTAGCATGTAATGGGAGGTATGATTTGAGCTTCCAACAGAATGCTTTCTATAATCTTGAAAAAATACATATCCAGGACTAGAGAGAGGAACATTGTCTAGAAAAGCTAACTGTGTTTGCCCACTACAAACACAAATGTTTCTTGTAAAGTGGTCAGGTTCAAAATAAACCATTAAGATGTCTGATTCTCTAGAAATATCTATGAATTTTTTACTAGATATGATATGAATTTCTTAAAAGGTTTCATTATTTTAATGTTCATTCAGATAAAAAGAATCCCTTTACAAACATGTCCATTTACTCTGAAAATTTCATACCATAAAACAGTGTTTGTATTATTTTTTAAAAATATCATTACATTAATGATTGATCATGTGTGATGGTAATCAATAGCTACTATTCCTCCTGACCCCTCTAATGTCATGGCTGCTAGGTGCTTTCTTCATAATAGATGGTGTCTCAGCTGATGTCTCTCTACATATTCATTAAAAGATATATGAAATGCTTAGGGCTGAATAATATTCACATAATATATGTTTTAATATTCAAATTGAGTGTGCAGGTTAGTGAAAAGAACCACAAAGGGAGTAGCTATCAATCAATCTGTCTATTGATCTATCATCCATTTGTCTCTACATTCTATCACCCATATAATTTTCATATACATACGTATGGTTATGGAAATATTAATCCTTACAAAGTATTATAGTTCAACCACTATTAGAAAATATTTTTAAAGATCTAGATTATAAGGAAAGAAAATGCATGAGCTTCTGTGTCAGTTGTCGTGAGACTTAGAATACTGACATCACAAAGGTTCTTCAGCCTGACTACTTCGGAATCCTCAGACATCAGTATAGGGACATACAAAGTAAACTCTCTAATATTTTGAATTATAATTGCATATAGTGATTGCAAAAATTCAGAGATGTGTGAATGAGCTAAGAAAAATTGAAAAGGAGTGACTAAAATTCTTTGTTATTGGAGATTGTCAACTCAATGGCTAGCAAGTTTAAAAATTGACAACATTGCTGAAATCAAAATAAAATTCCTGCATCACAACTTACTTGGGGGTATTGTAACTCAACCAGATAACCTGTCAGTGGTGCACTTTTTTAATGATATATTTATATATTTATATTTATATTTATATTTATATTTATATTTATATTTATATTTATATTTATATTTATATTTATATTATTTATATTTATATTTATATTTATATTCGTATTCGTATTCATATTCATATTCATATTCATATTCATATTCATTTATATTTATATTTATATTTATATTTATATTTATATTTATATTTATTTACAGAAAAAGTTGAAGTTATACTTAATTGCAATAAGCTGATGATGATACCATTTAAAACACTTTTTCTCAAATTTCCTAGTAGTATGACACAGACTCTGAAATAATTAAGTTAGTTTCCCTTCCCCACCCAACTTTCCTGCTTGCTGAGACTTCAGGGGCACTGCCAGCTACCCTGAGGGCAGATAATTTAGAAAAGCAGGCCATTTAGAACTACACCCAACTACTCAACAGAAACTCTCAAATCTAGAAGACCCACTACTCAGCACAACTACCAATTCTCATAGATAAAGAAAAGAAAATATATCAAGACAAATCCAAATTTAAATATTAAAAATAAAAGGAAACATGCAACTTCACACATACCACAATAAAATAACAGGAGTTAACTAATAACCACTGGTCATTAATTTCAACATTAAAAATTACCCAGATGTCCTTCAACAGAGGAATGGATACAGAAAATATCGTGCATTTACACTGTGGAATGCTCTTCAGTCGTTATAAACAATGAATTCATGAAATTCTTAGGCTAATTGATGGAACTGTAAAATAACATCCTGAGTGAGGTAACCCCAAAACAAAAGAACACTCATGTTATGCACTCACTGATAAATAGATATTTGCCTAGAAGCTCAAAATACCAAAGATGCAATTCATAGGTCAAATACTATGTGCGAAGGAGGAAGAACAACATATGAATTGTTTGGTCATTTGAAGAAAGTGAAAAACAAATACCCACAGAAGTGGATGCAAAGAGAAATGATTGAGCAGAGTGTGAGAGAAAGACCATCCTGAGCCAACCTCATGCAGGGATGCATCCTATAGACAGTTAGAATCCCCAGGCATTATTGTGGATTCCAACAGGTGCTGGCAGATCGGAGCCAGAGAGAGCTCTCACGTGGGAGACCCTGCTACTGAATGACAAACACAGAGGCTGACACTCTCAGCCAGCCATTGAACATAGCAGTGTCCGCACTCACAGAGCTAGAGAAAGGACCCAAGGAGCTATGGTGATAAAGTTATTGCCTGCTGTCATAAGGAATCAAGATGGTGGCCATAGAAATTAGTGAGATACTACCTGTCTCAGGAAGCTATGGTGATTTTCCCAATGCATGCATGGGACCCTCAATGGAGACCATATTTGGTGAAGGATCATTATTGCCACCAGATTCACTATTGATGTTGATGATCCATCCTCCCAGTGATAAGTGCTCACACCTGTAACCACTTTGATGTCAATGATCCTTCTTGTTACTGGAAATATGTTTATGTGAATGATCTTTTCTGTCCAGTGAATTTACACTGATATCTCTGATATAACTGATAATAGACCCAATGGAATCTATACAATGTCAAAACTTTACACCTACTGCATATGTGTGAGCACAGGCAGGTTCGGCCTGTGTGTGCTATTGTACTGGTGGCCCAGTACCTGAGAGACCCAAGAGTTTATGTCAGTTGAGAATTTTTGATCTTTGTATGTTAGCATTTACAAGAATGCAAATATGTCCATTT
Source organism: Apodemus agrarius (assembly GCA_964023405.1). Taxonomy (NCBI): domain Eukaryota; kingdom Metazoa; phylum Chordata; class Mammalia; order Rodentia; family Muridae; genus Apodemus; species Apodemus agrarius. Next base: position 3,868,980 of record OZ030029.1, on the reverse strand, counting down.
TAACTCCTGATATAAAGTCCAAATGGATCCAGGACCTCCATATGATACCAGTTACAAAGGAACTAACAGAAGATAAAGTGGGGAAGAGCTAAAAGCATATGGGCAGCAGGTGAGATTTTCCTGAACAGAAAATGAATAGCTTAAGCTCAAAGATCAAGAATTGACTAATGGAAACTAATACAATTGCAAAAATTCTATAAGGCCAAGTACTCTGTCAATAGGACAAAGCAGCAACCAACAGGATTGTAAAAGATCTTTACCAACCCTACATTCAATAAAAGTCTAATAGCCAATATATTCAAAGAATTCAAGAAGTTCAAATCTAAAAAAGCAAATTACCCTATTTAAAATGTGTTATGGAGCTAAATACAGAATTCTCAACTGAATTCGTCCAGCAGGTCGAGTTTTTCAGGGTCCCCGAAGAGTCGCTACCTGAGGGTCAAAAGGGGTCAAGAGAGAAAGAAGACCAAGCACGCAAAGGAAGAGAGTCTGTCTGGTCACGTCAAGGTCTCCACTTTACTGAGCACAAATTCTTAGTAATATAGTGCTCAAATGAGGAACTTCACACAAGCAAGGGTGGGCTACAAGGGGCGAGGAGCAGGGAAGGTTATCTGCCTGGCACATCTGCTGCTTGTGTAAGCCAGAACGTTCTGTGGTTTGGGCTGGAACGTCATAGGTAAGTTGTGGTCAGGGCAGGGCTGGAGCATCTTGGGTAAGTTGAAGCTGGAACATCTTGTGGGCACACTTGCAGCAGTCCTTCACCTTTTACTCTTGAGAGAGGTTTGCAGAATTATTATAGTTAAAGTGGCAATCTTGCCAAAAGCAATATACAGATTCAATAAAATCCCCATCAAAATCCCAACACAGGTCCTCATGGAGTTAGAAAGAGCAATTCTCAAATTCATCTGGAATTAAAAAAGCAGGATAGCTAAAACTGTCATCAACAGTAAAAGAACTTCTGGGGGAATCAATATTCGGGACCTCAAGCAATACTACAGAGCAGTAGTGTTAAAAATTGCATGGTGTTGGTACAGTGACAGAGGGTTGGGTCAATGGAATAGGATTGAAGAAGCAGAATTGAACTGACACATCTATGGTCAATTGATCCTTGACAAAGGAGCTGGAAAAATCCATTGGAAAAAAGATAACCTTTTCATCAAATGGTGCTCTCTAAAGTGGAGGTCAACATGCAGACGAATCAGAATTGATCCACTCTTATCTCCTTGTACTAAGCTCAACTTCAAGTGCATCAATGACCTCCACAAAAAACCAGACACACTGCCATTAATAGAAAAGAAACTGGGGAATACTCTTGAGGACATTGGATCAGGGGAAAGTTCCTGAACAAAGCACCAATAGCTTTTGCTCTAAGATCAAGACTAGACAAATGGGACCTTATAACATTACAAAGTTTCTGTAAGGCAAAAGACACTGTCAAAAGGACAAATTGGCAACCAAGAATTTAGGGAAAGATCTTCACCAACCCCACAAATGACAGAGTGCTAATATCCAATATATACAAAGGACTCAAGCAGTTAGACCCCGGGAAACCAAATAACTCTATCAAAGAATGGAGTACAGAGCTATACAAATACTTTTCACCTGAAGAAATTCCTATGGCTGAGAAACACCTAAAAAATGTTCAACATCATTAGTCATAAGGGAAATGCAAATCAAAACAACCCTGAGATTTCACCTTACACGGGTCATAGTGGCTAAGATTAAAAACTCAGAAGACATCAAGTGTTAGCCAGGATGTGAAGAAAGAGGAACACTCCTCCACTGCTGGTGGGAATGCAAGCTGGTACAACCACTCTGGAAATCAGTTTGGTGTTTCCTCAGAAAACTGGACGTGATACTTTCAGGGGACCCAGTCATACCACTCCTGGGTATATACCCAGAAAATTCCCCAGCATGCAATAAGGATACATGCTCCACTATGCTCATAGAAGCCTTATATGTAATAGACAGAAGCTGGAAAGAACCCAGATGTCCCTCAGTGGAGGAATGGATACAAAAATATGTGGTATTTATACACAATAGAGTACTACTCAGCCATTAGAAACAATGAATTCACGAAATTTTTAGAAAAATTGATGGAGTTGTAGAACATCATACTAGGTGAGGTGACCCAGTCTCAAAAGAATACCCATGGTATACAGTCACTGATAAGTGGATATTAGCCTAGAATCCTGGGACACCAACAACACAATTCACATACCAAATGATATCTGACAAGAAGGAAAGAGTGGACACTGGTACTGGAAAAGATCTAAACATCAGTGTAGGGGAATACCAGAACAGGGAAGTGGGAAGGGGTATATGGGAAACCTGGGGAGGGAAAAGGGTATGGGGGGTGTTTGGGGGGGCAGGGAACCAGACAAAAGGAAATGAAATGTAAATAGACAATATAACCCAAAAAAGCCTCCATGAAATGGGCTTCTCTAAAACCATATGTCAATGTAAACTATTCCTTTTGTGAGTAGATATGGTCAAAGTATTTATTCATAGCAACTGTAAATTAATACAATGGACATTGTGGGTTTATCAAAAAGTACACAGAAAATATGAATTGGGTAGTTAGTGGTAGAAGGATAAAAGGAGTGGGAGAATTAGAAGAGATGAAATGCAGATTGGAATTTCTCTTTCAACCTAAACACCCATCAGCTAAGAATAAGGAAACTGGGTAACTTTACTCTTTGGAAGTTTATGTTCTGATTGGATTCAAGACCCACTACACAGATGAGGACCTATGATTCATAGAGCATTTTGATGAATTCTCATAGCTCAGGAGGTCATTGGCCATAGATGAGCATTTACTATGATTGCTTTTAGCTAGATGGATATAGTAATAATCCACCCACACATGAAAATGTCACATATATTTGGGTAATATTTAGTTGTGGTAATAATATACTTCAATCATTCACCGCAAAAAGACAGAAATATTATGCTATTTCAAAGAAGAAGCATAAATAATTGCATACATTATTTTAATAGGTAAATTAAAAGCAAAGAAATACTTAAACTCTGTATGTTCATTAACATATAACTTATATGGAATATAGGTATTTTTGTAGTTACACAATAGTGTGAATTATTTTGACAGTTTCTGTCATCCTGAGTTCATCTTACACTCTGACCTTCTTATGTATTTATATCTCTCCCTAATCAGAACCTGGCAGACTATTCTATGTTCTCCATCAGTTCACTTGTAATTTCCTTTAGCCCATCTACTGCTCTCTGACTTCAAAGCCTGCAATGGTTGCTATTTACTTTACTGGTTCCTGAAGTTTCTTCATGTTATGCCCTCATATTGGAAAATTTTGATCCAGGAGCTCCTGATGAGCAGAAACATGCAACATTTCTGATTTAGTGTAGATTAACTCCCTCAGTACCATGTTTTAAAATTTTATACATGTACTTGGAAAAATCCTTACTGCATTTTTTGACAGATGAATATTCTTCCATACTGTATATGGACCACATATACAATCATCAGTTAGGGCATTTATGTCAGGTGTATTTCCTAGTTATTGTGAAGATATCAATAATGAATATAACTGGTAAATATTTATAGAAGAACTTTGAGTGTTTGGTTAAATAACTATGTTTAATAAGATTTAGCAAATTTAAAAACAAAAAAAATCATTATAATGTGCTTGAGGAGGAGAGAGATGTTTTACCTACTTTCCCTACTTATGTAGTAAAATGTTCTTACAAAAATGAATTTATTGTTTTTGAGAGTGAAACTGTTCATTTGCCTCTCAAATTGAGGTTTCTGTTTTCATGACAGGGAAGTCACAGCAGTGAGACCTTGAGAAATTGATTACATTATTATTATTGATTACTATTAACTTGTCTTCATTTTTTTACATATGTGCACAGTACCTTGATTCCTAAATAATTAAATTATTAGTTAACACAAAACTGCATCTTGGTTCTTATAGGACATCTTATAAATAAAGGTTTACATTTTAGTAAATTTCAGAACCCTAAATGGTATTGGTAATGCTTATATTTTATAAAAATATTAGAATAATAACTTTTAATGGTTGTTAAGAGAAAATCAAGGAACTGGAAATTCACTGATATGAGAACAATCATCATATGCATGAGAAAATTTCCTTTTAGCTATTTTCATACTTTAACAGCCATTTTGGTTAAACTTCTTAATTTAAAATTAAAATATGTATGAATATGTATTATGATATTTGTTAAAGTACCCAAAATGAAATGTAATAAGAGTTGATAAAAAGATTGGACTGTAAAGAATACAGTGTGCCTTCATACAAGGATTCTGGCAAATATTGATAAGGTAAGAAAAACAGTTTATTTGACTTCTGACATATTTCTGTTATTAAATAAAAAATATCCTTAATTTATGTTTCTCATTGTGCTATGAGTTTTTAGAGACATGTTATTTAAAAAAACATTTTATATGCAAAATTCTTGTTGTGCTGGAGAGAGAAAAATGAATAATTCTTCAAATGTGTACTGAAATTTAGCTTTAAGAGAAAGATCTTGTCAGGGAAAATGTTGTAATTTCTCATGGAAACTCATATTTGTGACTCTGAGTTCTCTACAAGAACTGTGACCTATTACCTTGTTTCCTAGAGTTTTCTCAATATACACTTAAATAGATGAATAAACACAGAGAATTTTATGCAGGGCTGTTTTAAAAACGATAGAGAAAAACTGGGGCACTGCCAGCAATGAACTTAAAAGTCTGTAATATAATATGAAGCAAAATGGAAAGGGAAGAAGTTGAAACATGTTAATTGTAAATCATAGAGAATGGTTATGTGGTGAGGGGGGTATCTGGGAAAGGGGAAAGCCTTTGAAATGTAAACAAAGAATATAGAATAAATAATAAAAAAGAATGGTTATATGTGAGTGAGGGAATAGCTAAGAAATAGAAGTAGAACAGAAGCAGAAATATTTAATAGGTTAGCAAAATAAAAGAACATTTTGCACCTATGGCCAGCTAGTGGTAGAGTTTTTAAACATATTTCAACTTAATAAAGTTAATAAAACTAAATATTAAATAATAAAATATAATATTTTATTCCTATTTATTTTAACACTTGAAAATATTTGTTTCTACATTCTAGGGATATAATACGTTGAAAATAAAAAAAAATTACATGCTAACTACTTTATTATTTTTTAATTTATAAGAAGACAAAGTGGCAAAATGCAATGAAAAAGGCCATAAAGTTTCCTGTAGCCTTGTGGGATTTAGTGGTTTCCAGTGCGATGTAGACTATGCATAGGTAAACACTCTTGCGTTAGGAATAATTTTTAACATTAGTAATTAATGAATTGCCTCAACTACCATATCCTTACACTACTTCTGTTTAAAATTTCCTTTTAAGGGTTCTCAATATTAATTTTAAATAAAATCGGCAATTATCTTTTTTGAATTTGATAGGCAAGTATATTGTTCTAAATATTGCCATTAATGAATATAGTATATGTACTGGCTAGTTTTGTGTGTCAACTTGACACAGGCTGGAGCTATCATAGGAAAAGGAGCTTCACTTGGGGAAGTGCCTCTATGAGGTCCAGCTGTGGGGCATTTTCTCAATTAGTGATCAAGTGAAGGAGGGCCCCTTGTGGGCGGTGCCATCTCTGGGCTGGTATTCTTGGGTTCTATAAGAGAGCAGGCTGAGCAAGCCAGGGGAAGCAAGCCAGTAAGTAACATCCCTCCATGGCCTCTGCATCAGCTCCTGCTTCCTGACCTGCTTGAGTTCCAGTCCTGACTTCCTTTGGTAATGAACAGCTGTGTGGAAGTGTAAGCTCAATAAACCCTTTCCTCCCCAACTTGCTTCTTGGTCATGATGTTTGTGCAGGAATAGAAACCCTGACTAAGACAAATTGGTACCAGTGTAGTGGGGTATTCCTGTGACAACCTGACCATGTTTTGGGGAGGACTGTGGAAGGACTTTGGAACTTTGGATTAGATGGTCCACTCACTGTTGATACCTCTGTGAGATGTGTAGGAGCTTGGAAGATTATGTTAAGAACAGTGCAGGAGATGGAGGCCTGGCTTGTGAAGTTTCAGAGGGAAAATTAAAGACTCTTATCAGGGCCATGAAGATTCTGTGGTTTTGGTTAGCTGGGGCTTAAGAATCAGCTGTGAGTAACAAGATACCAAAATCATTAAAGTGAGCCGTTGTGTTACTGGGACTATTGATGCTGGTTAGCTGGAGCTAAGAAATTAGCGGTGATTAAGAAGAAACCAGCATCACTGAGGTGAAATCTTCTGGGAAGTGTTTTCTGAGAGCACAGAAGATGTGTTCCAGATAGCCAAGGTTGTGCCTCGTGCTGTAGCAGGACTTGGTACTGTGTAAGAGTCACCCAGGTGGTACTGATTTTGAAGGCATGAAGGCATCATGAAGAACAGCTGAGGCTTGGTACAGTGAGAGGCCATGGAAGGCCATTGGTGAAAGTGTACCCTCAGTTGTAATTGATGGCCCAGGACTGAAGGGGTCATGCAAAAGAGTTGAGGCTTGGAGATGCCAGTACTATGCGATGATCACCAAGGACAGCAGCAGCAGTGGAGTACAGGCAGCTGGAGCCTAGAAGACAAGGTGTGTGCTACAAAGGGCAGAGCTGGAGAAGTGACCCAAGCCCTTGGAGGAGCCCAGAAGATCGTGAGTTGGATCCCAGACTTTGGAGTTTGAGTGCTGCCTTTGATTGTGACTGTGCCCTGATATTTTTCCCTCTTGAAAGAAGGTATTTTAGTGGAGCCCACAGTTCAGAGACTTGAATTTTTAAAAGACTTTGAATTTTAAGATATTGGACATTTTAAAGGGATTGAACTTTTAATATGTAAAGACTGTGGGACTTTTTACATTATTGAGATCTTGGGGATGAATAAGAAGTAAGGGTTGAGGCTTAATAGTGATATGCTGGTGTGTCAAGTTGACAAGGGGTCAATTGTACTGGCTAGTTTTGTGTGTCAACTTGACACAGGCTGGAGTTATCATAGGAAAAGGAGCTTCACTTGGGAAGTGCCTCTATGAGATCCAGCTGTGGGGCATTTTCTCAATTAGTGATCAAGTGAAGGAGGGCCCCTTGTGGGCGGTGCCATCTCTGGGCTGGTATTCTTGGGTTCTATAAGAGAGCAGGCTGAGCAAGCCATGGGAAGCAAGCCAGTAAGTAACATCCCTGCATGGCCTCTGCATCAGCTCCTGCTTCCTGACCTGCTTGAGTTCCAGTCCTGACTTCCTTTGGTAATGAACAGCTGTGTGGAAGTGTAAGCTCAATAAACCCTATCCTCCCCAACTTGCTTCTTGGTCATGATGTTTGTGCAGGAATAGAAACCCTGACTAAGACAGTATCCAAATAGTATAAGCTGAAATTTGTTGATATTCTATCTAGTTATAGTTATCTGTATATTGAGCCCATGGGGTTTACACTCAGCTGTCATTGAAAACCATGGGTACTGCAGAAATTAACCACAAAGATGTCGTCCCAATTATTTTTATCTCATGGAGTGAAAGGTGGAGTATTCATGTGTGGATTGTGAAGGCTTATAAAAAGGTAGAAAATAAATGTTTAGTTATATGACTGAAATGGGGGAGATTAAAAACCTAAAGTTTTGGATGTCAGAAAAAAGTTTTCAAATGAATGAATACTTTGAAGTTATATTTGGGATAATACAAAGTTATATTTATGTGCTCATGTTATATTTTGTTGTTATTTTTTATCATTGAAAAAGTATTAATTCTCCGTGTTAGCAATAACAAAATATACCTAACACCCAAGTAACATGTATGTTAAACTTTCTGAAAAATGGGCATGATTCTTGCTGCTTCTGACAACTATATTGAAGTCAATGATCGATTCTGTCCCCAGTAACCATGCTGAATATCAATACTCCATGTTTTCTAAGAAATCTTGTTGATAGCCATGATCCATGTAGTCCCACCACATCTTGATCTTGCCACAAGAGAGTCATGTTGAAAACCTTGGTCCATCTTGCTGCTTAAGACAATGTTGAAGTTAGCTTTATGGGTTTCTAGAGTGGTTCAGTTGGAAGTCTATGACCTGAAATGAAAACTAAAACTATGTTGATATAACTCATGACTATTCACACCTACCAATCAAATGGAGAACTTGCAAAAAACATGATCCCTGTTGCCAGCTGAGACCCTGTTGACTTCCATGGTCAGTACTGCCTCATGAAACCATATTCAGCGAAGTGTTTTACTTTTCAACCAAGAACCTATATAATTGGCGAGGGCACAGGCACCATGAGTGATAGTAGTGGCAGAAATGGAGGCCATGGGTGGACAGGAGCACCAGTACAGCTCTGTGCCCTCAGCACAGCTGCTAACCAGAAAGTACTTCCACTATTATTATCATAACCCGATTTACTTGCCCTACATGTGTGTGAGAGCACCTGTGACTCGTGCCTGGCCTGCAGGACATGTTGAAATACTCATAATGCTTGGGAGAATGCAGAGCAACACTGAAGCTCTACACCTTGTACCTCGAGACCCCAGTGCTGACCTGTTGGAGGACCTGTCAGAGAACAGTGTCTGAATTGCTGGTTCATCCAGATGCCTCTGCGTACAGGAGATGACACTCCTACTTCCTGTTAATCTGATTCACATTACTATGCCTAAAATACTTCCTTCCACACAAGTGACCACCTGAGGGGTGTGGCACTGATATCTGCAGTGGGAGAAAACACCAACCCTGAGAAAAGTGATCTTAACAGTGTGTCTTGTATTCAGGTCAAGACATCCTCCATATAGGCATCTGACTGTCCTCCCCTGTGAAAGTCACATCTACTGTGCAAAAGGATTCTTACATATATGCTTCTTAATAAGTATGACAAAATGAAAATAGACCCATATTACTTATGTTGCAGAAAACACGTGTTCAAGTGGATCAAAGATCTCATCTAAAACCACGCACATCAAATATAATAGAAGAGAGATTGGGAAAGAGCAACAAATTCAGTGGCATAGGGTGAAATTTCCTAAATAGACCTCCATTGCCTCAGGATCTAAGATCAAGAATTAATAAATGGGACCTCATGAAACTGAAAAGTTTCTCTAAGTCAAAGGATATATTCAATAGGACATAGCAGCAAATCACAGATTGGAAAAAATCATTCTTCACTGTATGTAAATCTGATAGAGGCCACATAACCAAAATATATAAGGAATCCAAGAACCCAATCTCTGAGGAAACAACAACACAATCAAAACCTGTCTGTAAAATTAAACAGAGAATTCACAACAGAGAAATCTCAATTGCCTGAGAAGTACTTAAAGACATGTTCAAAATCGTTAGAAATCACAGAAAAGTGAATCAATATGAATAAGAGATTCCATCTTATACCAATCAAAATGACAAGGATCAAAAACTAAGGTGAGAGCACATGATGGGGAGCATGCTGAGAAAGAGGAAGACTCCTCCATTGCCGGTGGGATTGTAAACTGGTACAACAACTCTGGAAAATAATCTAGAGTTTCTCTTGAAAATTCAAATAAGTCTAAATGGAGACCCAACTCTAACATTCTTGGGAATATACTGAACAGATCCTTACAATGCCATAGAGGCACATGCTCCACTATGTTCTTACCAGCCTTATTTGTGACAGCCTGAAACTAGAAGTAATCCAGATGTCCCACATCAGAAGAATGGATACTGATTATGTGGTTAATTTACATAATGGCATACTATTCAGCTCTTAAGAATGGGGATATCATGAAATTTGCATGCAAAAGTGTGAGATTAGAAAATATCAAAATGTTTTTGGTAACTTGGACCCAAAACACATGCATGGCATGAACTCCTAGTAAGCACATATGAGCTAAAAACCCCAGAATACACAGGATACAATACACAGAACTGAAACTGATAAGCAGCCTGAAGGACCCAAGTCAGTGTGCCTCAATCCTGTTTGGAAGGAAGAAGACAGAAATCATGAGGGGGTGCAAGACTTGGGAGTGTTCTAGGTGGGAGAGGGATCAAGGACTAGTAAAGAAGAACATGATTAATTATTGGGTGGATGGGTAGACAACAGGAGTGGGACGCTTAGTGCCAGCAGAAAGAATCAAAACAGTAACCCTTGGGAGGTAGGAACCTTAGGGGGACCCTCTAGAATATAACAGAAAAAATGGGCTGATAGACTCTCAGGACTCAGAGGAGGAATCTTAGATGAAATGCATAACAGGGGAAAGAGGGAACTTGTAGAGTCTAGTTCCAGGAGAAGGACAGGGAGAGCTTTGAAGAGATGGGGTAGGCATTCCATAGTAAAAATTTGGACCCAGAAATCTTCCCTTTGAAAAGAAATGTAGGGAGAAAAATGGAGAAGAATCGGAGGGAATGTATGTCCTGTGACTGCCCCAAATTGGGATAGAGTCAAGGAAGGCTCCAAAGCCTGACACTGTTACAGATGCCACAGTGTACTTTCAGACAGAAACCTAACATTGCTGGACTCCAAGAGGACCAACCAAGCAGGTAAAGGAGTCAGACGCAGACACTTACACCCAACCAATGTTCAGGAGCTGGGGACACCTGTGTCTGAATAATTGAAAGACAGGAAGAAGCTGAGAGGTTGGGTGAAAACATTGGAAAAACACCAGTTTCAAATAACCTGGACCTGTAACATCTCTCTGGGACTGAGTCACCAACCAGGTCTCATATATTAGCTTCTATGGAGCCATTAACCCACATGCTGCAGAGGACTGCTTGCTCTCTCCTAGGTGAAAGATGATGCAACTAACCCTTTAGAAACATGAGGACCCAGAGCATGAATGTACGTAGTCCAGTGCAAGGTGGAAGGTGTGGAAATGCTGCTGGAGATCAAGGTTTAGTGAGGATAATTGGAAAGAGGAACTTTAAGAAGGAAGAACAGGAAGGAGATGAGGGCTAGACAGTAAAAGAAGACGAAAGATAATTTTAAAAGAGAGATAAATAAGTCAAATTCACACTCAAAATTTGAATCTCCTTCAGTCCTTTTGGAATATATGTGTAATGCCTTCAGTAAGTTGGCTTTTCCTTTGGCTTATACCAATCACACTAATGAGGGTCATTGTGCTGAGTGGATTTATATGAGAATAGTTTTCCCAAACCAGAATTGATTTCTTCTCTAAGTCTACATATTTGTAAGTGTGATTTAGGATATATACATCCTGTCTAAACCATAAACATACAAGATGCCTTTTGCAATTTTCATTACATTACATTACATTACATTACATTACATTACATTACATAAAAGTCTTTGTAAGTTTCGTTAATAGGTTTTAGTGTTTTTATTTCACTGCACATATAGTATTTGATTATTGTGCCTACTTGATGTTCTATATTTGTTTTTTTTTTCCAACACAGGGTTGCTCTGTGTAACCATGGCTGTCCTGGAACTCACTCTGTATACCAGACTGGCTTGAAACTCAAAAATCCACCTGACTCTGCCTCCCAAGTGCTGGGATTAAAGGTGTGCCCCATCACTACCGCCTTCATAGAAGGGGTTATAGAAAGCCTCCCAACCAAGAAAAGTACGGGACCAGATGGTTTTAGTGCAGAATTCTACCAGACTTTCAAAGAAGACTTAACACCAATACTTTTCAAACTATTCCACAAAATAGAGACAGAAGGGATACTGCCCAACTCACTCTTTGAAGCCACAATTACGCTAATACCTAAATCACAAAATGATCCAACAAAGAAAGAGAACTACAGGCCAATTTCTCTTATGAATATCGATGCAAAAATACTAAATAAAATTCTTGCCAACCGAATCCAAGAACACATCAAAACGATCATTCACCATGATCAAGTAGGCTTCATCCCAGGGATGCAGGGATGGTTCAATATACGGAAATCCATCAATGTAATCCACTACATAAACAAACTAAAAAACACACATGGTCATCTCATTAGATGCTGAAAAAGCATTCTACAAAATTCAGCATCCTTTCATGCTAAAAGTCTTGGAAAGAGCAGGAATTCAAGGCCCATACCTAAACATAGTAAAAGCAATCTACAGCAAACCAGTAGCCAACATCAAAATAAATGGAGAGAAACTTGAAGCAATCCCACTAAAATCAGGGGCTAGACAAGGCTACCCCCTCTCTCCATATCTTTTCAATATAGTACTTGAAGTTCTAGCGAGAGCAATTAGACAACATAAGGAATTCAAAGGGATACAAATTGGAAAGGAAGAAGTCAAACTATCATGATTTACAGATGATATGATAGTATACTTAAATGACCCAAAAAACTCTTTTCCTTTTGTATGTGTGTGTGGGTGAGTGAGTGTGTGTGTGTGTTTGAATGTGTGTGCATGTGAGTATATATATATATATATATATATAGTATTGAGGTCCTTAGAAGAGTAGATATGGGGAAAATTAGCCGAATATATTGTATGACAAAAGAATGTATATTTAATAAAAGGAAGGAGAAAGAAAATATGATTTATCTGAAAAAAAAGCAATAAAAACCGTTAATTTTTAAACCTCAAAGTTTAAATAATATAAATAAAGACAATAATCTTTTATATTTAATGGTTTTTAAAGTTGTATATGATAGAATGGATTAATTTACAGAATGTATTTATAGTTAATTGTGATTCTGAAATAAACAGTCATTGTCATGGGCAATTTATACACAAATATTCAAAACTTATCTAACCTCATGTGGGTGAAACTTTCTCACTCTATCTAGAAAAAGCACATTAATTTTAAAAATCTCCTCTGCCGTTTACATGTTGTTCTCTAAGGTTTACAATGTCAATGATATTATAATTTTCATATACCTTTGATAGGGCAAAAAAGATTTAGTTATTGAAAGATTTTGGGAATGAATATTCATTTTACAGAATTTTAAAAAATTCATTATTTTCTTGAGCAGGTATTTTTTCTTTTATCTGTTTATCAAAAATCTCTCTCTCTCTCTCTCTCTGTATATATATATATGTATATTTACACACACATATATGTTTCTATGTTTATATGCATATATATGTCTATCTATCATTTTAACTATCTATTATCTATCATATACATATATTTGTGAAAATTTTTAATTAATAAAAATACAAAAATTGTTAAAATAATTCATTTTTAAATCCAGAAGATTGAAGGACTTTGGGGCATTAGTCACTGTCAGTTATGGAATGAGACTTTGAATCTTGACATCACAATTGCCTGTCACCCTGACTACTAAAGAATTGTAAGACCTCAGTCGTTGGTTTACTAATTGTAGTCTTCAGTTCCATATTTAGTGACTAGAAGGAAAGTCATAATTTCCCATGTGTTGATTGGTTCTTGAGTCCGGGCTACACTCTAAATGTATGTATATAATGACTAATTTGATTCTTATGATACTCTAACAGAATAAGGATGTGATCTATCTAATTCCTCCAGATCTTCGGAAATTACTTATAATGTGGCCATGGCTTCGTGAAAATTTACTTATTAGCAATATTCTTTACTAATCCCCTAAAGAAGCAAAGTTATCATGTAATGGGATGTAAGATTGAGCTTCAAGAGAATGCTTTCTATAATCCTTAAAAAATACATATCTGGGACATGAGAGAGAAACATTTTCTAGACTATCTGTATTTGCCCACTACAAACACAAATGTTTCTTGTAAAGTGGTCAGGTTCAAACTAAATCTATCAGATGTCTGATTTCTAGGATATTTCTATTTTTTTATTATACATGATATGAATTTTTTTAAAGTTTACAATATTTTAATGTTCATTTATATAAAAGGAATTCCTTTCCAAACATGTCTATTTACTCTCAAAATTACATACGATAAAACATTGTTTTATTATTTTGGAAAAATGTCTTTATATTAATCTTTGACCATGTGTGATGGTAACCAATGGCTGCTATTCCTCCTGACTCCTCTAATGTCATGTCTCCTGAGTGCTTTCTTCATAATAGCTGGTGTCTCAGCTGATGTCTCTCTACATATGCATTGAAAGATATATCAAATGCTTAGGGCTGAATAATATTCAAATAATATGTTTTAATATTCAAATTGAATGAGCAGGTTAGAGAAAAGAACCGGAAAGGGAGTAGCTATCAATTAGTCTATTGATCTATCATCCATTTGTCTCTACATTATATCACCTATATTATTTTCATATACATATGTATAGTTATGAAAATACTATTCCTTACAAAGTATTATAGTTCTACCAGTGTTAGAAAACATTTTTTACAGACCCTGAGTATAAGGAAAGTAAATGCATGAGCTTCTGTGTCAGTTGGCATGAGCCTTAGGATACTGACATCACAAAGGCTCTTCAGCCTGACTACTACAGAATCCTCAGACCTCAGTAGTGTGTCTAGCCACTGTAGTGACCAGTTTGGTGTTCAGGACCAGGAAGGCAAAATTCAAGTTTATTGAAAGGTTCTCTCAGTCAGGCTCCACAGAAAAGGTAATTTTATAAGTATTTTTTTTTCTCATCATTGCCTCATACTACCAGGAGGTGTTCTCTCTTTATTCCTCAAGATACTACCAGGAAGTGTTCTCTCTTTATTCCTCAAGATCATATAAACTACCTCTCAAAGCAGTGTTTCTTGAAGGGAATTATTGGAGGAATATTCAATGCCAACATTCTATAGAACCAAGATTACTACGTGAGGAGTGGTATGCTTTAAACATACAGGAGAACAATTTCTGTAACTTTTTTAAAAAGTTTGAGGTAATGAGTGATTATTTTATGTGCTACACAAATGTTTTAACCACCATAACAACATAGATATTTTTAAAGGAATTGGATATATATATATATATATATATATATATATATATATATATGTGTGTGTGTGTGTGTGTGTGTGTGTGTGTATGTGTGTGTGTATGAATATGTATATATGTATATATGTATATTTGTGTGTGTATGCATATGCATATACATATACATGTGTATGTGTATATGCATGTGTAAGTGTATATGGATATTGGATATATACATATGGTTGAGAAATATTATTCCAAATAAATATTTTAGGATCACTGATTATTGAAAAATAAGAAAGCCACAAGCTGAAGGGAAAGACAGTATGTGGCATTTTCTCAAATATGACACAGCCTTACACGATGGACATCACATTTATTATTTCTCATGAATTTTCTGTGATTGTTTAATTTCTATGAGATGCTCCATAATTAATTGTTAGACTTAAAGTGAATCTCCGATGTTGTTTTAGGAATAGTACTTAGTGTTTCTTGGTTTTAATAAACAAATTTTATTGTAACTAAAAATTATGTGTCTTCTTTCACAATGTTTAAAGTTTCTTGTGACTTTTGCACATATTAGACTCTAAGATTCACAGAATTGGTGAAGTCTACATGTTGTCATTATGTAATTTACTCTGGACAGGTTGAAAAATTAGGAATTAAGTATTTTTGGAGATGAATATACATATATATCATAATGTTTAATACAAATAATTCTATTGTTGAAGAAATATTAAAGTTATCTATCCATCTATCTATCTATCCATCTATCTATCTACTTATCTATCTATCTATCTATCTATCTATCTATCTATCTATCATTAACTTATGGTTGTAAATATATGTTATTCCTTACAATTTTCTAACAATTATTAAAAATGATTTTGAAGCGACTAAGTATAAGGAAAGGCAATGCAAATGTCACTGTGTCAGATGACATGAGCCTTAGACTATTGACATAACAATGGTCTTTCACTCTGGGTAGGTATGAGGCTACAGGACTCAGTAGTTTGTCTGCCATTTGTAGTTACCAGTTTGGTGTTTAAAAGGAAAAAAGCACAAAAATTTCAATTTAATTGAGAGGTTCTTCCTTAGAAGCACCACAGAATAGAAATATAACTAATTTCAATCTCAAGATAGACTAATCATATCAAGAAATGTCTTTATTTCTCCTCAAGTTTTAATTAGTACAGCCTTGAGTATATCTTGACATTACTGTTTGATAGGGTTATAACAAGTATTTGCAATAGTATTTCTTTACTACTTTGATTCTCAAGATTTGTAAATGTTATATAAGTAAAACATATGGTGCATCTGTTCATATTTTTTGAAAAAAGGGTAACATGTTTTGGGCAAAGTTATATTTCCTTAAGGAAATATATATCATATGTATTCCATTTGTATGAGCACCTCACACAGTAAAGAAGCTACCAGGAGATTTGCCACTCCATTATTACAGGGAATAATTTCATTAAGATATGAGAGGAAACATGCTCAGAGGAAGTGGAAGAGATTTGAGAGAGAGAGAGAGAGAGAGAGAGAGAGAGAGAGAGAGAGAGAGAGAGAGAACATAGAGAACAGATTTGGTATGGTGAAGGCTGGGAAATATAGAAGGAAGTATATCATCCAGGGAAGACAAATGGGGATTATTTAAGTAGGAGAAACTTTGCATTCATAAAAATGAAGAGGGGAATACTACCATTAGCTTAGCATAGGAGGTTGACAGTTTTGGAGAGGGAAAGGAGACTAGGTGGAGACTTTAAAATGAACATGTATTTTTACTTCCAAGAATCAATGTTGATATCCATATAGGAGCCACAGACAAGCAGCAAAGGGAATGACTCCTATTTCTAGACAAGACCAACTTCACAAATACTTTTTGAATGCTGGAGAGTTTGCCTGTTTGTTTATTTGTATGTCTGTCTGTTTGGTTTTCCAAATTGACAATGATCTAGTTTATTATAGAAAGATTGACAGCTCATCTAAACGTCAGAATCATGAAAGCAGTTGTCTTTGGCTTGAGATGTTAGATCAATACAGTTACACCTTCAGGAGACAATATACCCCAGCAGCTTTTTTTCTAAGTTTTCACAATTCCAGACAACTTGAAGACGGGGCAATCACATGACAAAGACTTTTCTGAAGGAAAGGGACATATAGGCCAATATCGGAAATGCCAGGTGTTCACATGTATAAAAAAGTCTCAAATTCTTAGCTATGGTTTATTTTTTTTAATTTCTTACTATCTTTACCATTAGCATGTTATTTATATTGAGTCACAACTATCTCTTAAAATCATATACTTATCTGTGAATTTCATACATGTATATATGAACTTTTGTCAGTATAAATGTTTCTATAATCTTCAGAACATCCCCTTATACTTTACTTACTGCGTGTTCATATCATGAACTTTTTAATATCTTGTATGATCATTAGTTTTACATCTTATCCACTGAGTACTTGTTATTTTAAGTGGAGACCTGTATGAGGAATTTCTTATTTTTTACTATGGTAAAAAAACTCCCTTGTGAAGGAAGACAGGAGAGGAATACATCAAACCTTAATGTGCCAATGCCCATGGAAATCAAAATTGGAAGGAAAAGGAATAAAAACCATCTATCCTTATTTCATAGTGTTTTTGTTGTTTCTAGCATCCTGTGAGTATGTGCAGCAACTATTCCTTACCATTAACAGCTACACTTTAATTAGGTATTTTGTACAAATATAAAATGTTCTTTACTCCTTTTTATAAGAAAGATTATAGCTATTTAATTACTTAAAGATCTCCCTTGCCGTGGTGGACACTCTTCTACCCATTCCAAATTTCATTTGTCACAAGGTTTAGACACACTTTTAAAAAATGAATTATTTAAAGTGCAATCCTGCTATTTGAATCTGAGGAAAGAACAACAACAAACTTGAAAAGAAGGTAGATGTGCAAGCAAATTCCAGTGACACTATTATTGTTAAAGCTGACTAATGAGTGCGGAAGCTGTGTGGGACATGTGGACTATACATTGATACATGTTCTCAAACTAAAATATTTAAAATATGAGACACAGGTGTCCTCTTGCATGTTGTTTCCAAATAGACTGTAGAATCAAGAGTGGAAATCCCTGATTATGACCCTTGCACACAAGTGGCAGCCAATATGAACCTCTTGACTTCATAGTTTCCAAATTATTAAAAAAAATAAGAAGCAGCTAATAGCACTATTAATAGCAGCTACTAATCACAGGAAACTGCTGGCACCTAATATTTCCTGGTTGGTCATTGTGCACATACTAGGGAAAAGTGCTGTGATTAAATGAAGCCATATACGAAGTTGCATTGTAACTAATGACCATGGAAGTGTTTTCTGGGACCACATGACATATAAGCTCCGCGGCCCAGAATCATAGCCTTCCTATTATTCTAGAAGGTATGAAGTTGTTACTGACATTATCAAGTAAATAAATGAAGGTGTGTTCTCATATGTTTGTGTATGGCTTGTAGAAAAGACATTGATATTATACTTTATTTAGCATAGGAAATAAAATACTGGCCATCATTACATAATATTTCTGAAGATCTACTTAAACAATGTATGAAAAAGAAATGTTCAGAAGAGAATAATTGGGTCAATTTTGTTTTCAACCCCGACCAGTCACTTTAAGCTCCCAGCATAGAAAATGGTAGTCAGTGTCTGACTGATGCAAGTTCAAATGTAAAAATGTCCAGTCTGTCTAACAGTCTCTAATACTTCTGGTCATTTCTACTCAACTCACATTTAGTCCACAGTTGGAAATATTCACAGTTTTTAAAATACAGTAATCAACTCATTTGAATGAAAATGCAAAAAATGATGTGTATATATATATATATATATATATATATATATATATACTGACAGAGATGTGGGAGGGGTTTGACTGAGTTATGGGTGGAGGGGAGAGGACTTATGGGACATATGATGTGGGAGGAACTGGGAAAGGGGAAAAACATTCAAAATGTAAACAAAGAATATAGAAACATTTTAAAAAGTGAAAACAAGAAATTTAAATTAGAAGTTATAATTTTATGTGATTACTTCTGAATTTGGGTTCATATATATTCAATTTATATCTTGTGGTGGAAAGTAAATATAAGTACAAAACTTTCATTTCATCTAGATATAACTTTCTATGTTTGTGTGTGACTGTGCATGTATATCGCTTAGTAAATGTTATATAATGTGCTTATATTTTGACTGTTACATGGTACATTAGAGATTGTTGAAAATTGTGATTTTAGTATGCTTCAAAAACTCACACAATTGAAATTAATAATAATAAAAATATTTTAAATATGTTATTTTTAGATTTGTTTGTTTATCTTATTTTGTGTTTAAAGATTAACATCTTGCTTTTTCAATGGTGTAGTTTTAATGCTTTTGTTGGTGTTTTCCATTCATTATCCTTTGAAGGGCTGGATTTGTGGAAAATATTTTTTCATGAAATATCTTGGTATCTCCATCCATGGTAATTGAGACTTTTGCAAGATATAGCATTATGGGCTGGCATTTGTGTTCCATTAGTGTCTGCATGACATCTGCTCAGTCTCTTCTGGATATCATAGTCTCTGGTGAGAAGTCTCATAGGTCTTCTTATATATGTTACTTGCTCTTTTTCCCTTACTGCTTTAATATTCTTTCTTTGCTTAGTGTAATTTATGTTTTAGTTAGTATTTGACAGGAGGAATTTCTGTTCTGATTGAATCTATTTGGAGTTCTGTACGCTTCTTGTATGGTCATGGGCATTGGTTTCATTATATTAGGGAAGTTTTCTTCTATAATTTTGTTGAAGACATTTACTGGTTCATAAAGTTTGAAATCTTCACTCTCTTCTATACCTGTAATTCTTAGGTTTGGTTTTCCCTTTGTGTCCTGGAGATTTTTGGGTTTCTTAAGTATACTATAATATAATCTGCAAATAGTGATTAATTGAATTTTCCATTTCAATTTGTATCCCTGTAATACCCTTTTGTTGTCTAATTGCACTCACTTGATTTTCAAGTACTATATTGAATAAATATGGAGAGAGGGGGCAGCCTTATTTAGCCCCTCATTTTAGTGGGATTGTTTCAAGATTCTCTCCATGTGGGTTGACGTTGGCTACTGATTTGCAGTATATTTCTTTTACTCTGTTGAGATATGGAAAGACAGGCATGTTAGAATTAGAACCACCTACTCAACAGAAACTCTCAAATCTAGAAGCCCCACTACCTAGCACAAATATGAATTATCATACATAAGTAAAACAAAATATGTCAAGACAAATCTAAATTTAAATATTAAAAATAAAAGGATGCATTCAAGTTCCCAGGTACCACCACCACCATGAAATAAAGGAGTTATCTATTAACCACTACTGGTTATTAATTTCAACACTAATGTATATAAGTCCTTACTAAAAAGACAAAGCATAAAAAATGGGTGGAAAACTGGATACAACATTTTACTGCGTATGAGAAACAGACTCAGCAATAAAGATAGATATTGTCCCATAGTAAATGTCTATATCAAAGACTTTCAAGCAAATGGACCAAAGTGACATAGCCATTTTAAAATGTAGTAATGATATCTGAATTCTGGGCAACTGTGGTGCAAATACAATGGAAACCTCATTTAAAAAAGAAGCGTTAGTAAAGTTTAAATCACCCATCAAACCAAAAACAGCAGTGGGAGATTTCAATATCTCACCTTTGCCAATTGTCTGGTACTACAGACCATACTAAACAGAGAAATAATGTTTCACTACCAACCATTGTGAATTAAATGAACATTAAATAAATTTAGAAATTTTAGAATATTTTACGAAAACTCAAAAGTGTATACTGTCTCTTTAAATATAGTGATGTCTCCATCTATGGTAATTGAGAGTTTTGCTGGATATAGTAGTATGGGCTGGCATTTGTGTTCAATTAGTGTATGCATGACATCTCCTCAGTCTCTTCAGGATATCATAGTCTCTGTTGAGAAGTCTGAAATAATTCTCATAGGCCTTCTTTTATATGTTACTTGCCCTTTTTCCCTTACTGCTTTAATATTCTTTTTTTTTCTTTGCTTAGTGTAATTTATGTTTTAGTTTGTGTGTGACAGGAGGAATTTCTGTTCTGATTGAATCTATTTGGAGTTCTGTTGGCTTCTTGTATATTCATGGGCATTGGTTTCTTTAAGTTAGGGAAGTTTTCTTCTATTATTTTGTTGATGAAATTTACTTGTTCATTAAGTTTGAATTCTTCACTCTCTTCTATACCTATAATCCTTACGTTTGGTTTTCCCTTTTTGTCCTGGAGATTTTGGGGTTTCTTAAGTATACTATAATATAATCTGCAAATAGTGATAATTTGAATATTCCATTTTAATTTGTAACCCTGTGACACCCTTTTGTTGTCTAATTGCTGTCACTAGAATTTTAAGTACTATATTGAAAAGATATGGAGAGATAGGGCAGCCTTGTCTAGTCCCTGATTTTAGTGGGATTGCTTCAAGTTTCTCTCCATTTATTTTGATGTTGGCTACTGGTTTGCTGTAGATTGCTTTTCCTATGTTTAGGTATGGGCCTTGAATTCCTGCTCTTTCCAACATTAAAGAACCTTTAGAATATTTCACCAAAACACAAAAGAGTATACCTTCTTTTTAACATGCCATGGTTCCTTCTCCAGTATTGACCATACAGCAAGGTACAAAGCAAAATACAACATAAGGAAAGCTGCCAAACTCTTTGTATAAATCCCCAGTCACCTTGATACAAAAATAACACAAAGACTCAACAAAGAAAGGAAGCATCCTCTTACGAATGATGATGCAAAGCTAATCAATAAAAAGTTTCCAAATTGTATCCAGGAATACATCAAAAATATCATCCCCAGTGAACGAATAGGCTCCATCCAGGGATGCAGGGATGATTCAGTATATGAAAATCCATCAAGATAACCCAACATATTTTCACAATGATAGAAGTAAATAATATAATCTTCTCATACAATGCTTAAAAAGTCTTTGCCAAAATCCAAAGCTTTCTTGTTAAAAGTCTTAGAGATTTCAGGAATACCAGCCACATACATAATCTCCATCAAGGCAATATATTGGAAGCTAATGGTCAACATGAAAGTAAGTGTAGAGAAACTTTAAAAAGTTTCATAAAGTCAAGGACAAGGCGAGGTTGCCCATTCTCTCTCTATTTATTTAATATAGTAATTAAAGTTATAGCCACACTTTAATAAGACAAGTAAAAGAGTTCAACATTATACAAATTGAAAAGGATGAAGTCAAAATATTGCTATTATAGCTATTATACTATACTTAAGTGATCTGGTAACCACCTTCACCAATGTGGTTGGATATAACCTTAAGGAAAGACGTAGCCTCCCTTCTTATGGATGATAAATTGACTGATAATAAATTAGGGAAATAACACACTTTATAGTAGACATGAATAATATAAAACATCTTAATGTAATTCTAATGAAGCAAGTGAAAATACCATGTGACATTAAATATTAGAAGATGGAAATATTTCCTATGCTTGAAGATTCAAAGGATTAATATAGTGAAAATGTCCATATAAACCAAAAGTAATTTAATTATTGAGTACAATTCTATCTTAATTTAACACAATTATATTAAGACAATTAAACCAATTCTAATCTACATACAGTTAAATAAAAAAATCAAGGATATCCAAGACAATATTTATTAATAAATTAACACCTGGAGGTACCACCACCACTGACCTCATCATATACTACAGAATAATGATAATATAATCTTTAAGATACTGGTAATGGAATACCCTGACATAGCCAAACAAATTTATGGATACACCATTTTTTATAAAATAGACAACAGCTTGCAGGGGAAAAATATATGTATACTATATTTACATTTCATTTCCTTTTTTCTGGTTCTCTGCCCACCAATGGTCCCAAATGCCTTTTCCCTCTGCATGTTCCCCCATCCAAATTTTCCCACTTCCCTGTTCTGGTATTCCCCTACTGATGCTTTTATCCTTTCCAGAACATGGGGTCTACTCCTTCCATCTTGTTAGCCATCATTTGGTATGTGGATTGTGTCTTTGGTGTCCCAAGATTCTAGGCTAATATGCACTTATCAGTGAGTGCATACCATGGGTATACTTTTGAGATTCAATGGAGGAATGTATACAAAATATGTGGTACATATACACAATTGAATACTATTCAGCCATTAGAAACAATGAATTAATGAAACTATTAGAGAAATGGAAGGAGCAGGAGAACATTAAACTTACTTATTTTTTTATTTAATTGCATTAATAAATCACCTGTGTAAACATGCTATCTATACTAGCACTAATCACTACTATTTCAGTCAATATGCCTTTTTTTAAATACATCTTGTAAGTTAATAAAGAAGTTTAAATCGCACACCACAATATAAGTTTTCAATATTTTTGACAATAAATCAATTATAAGAGGAAAATTATTTATTTTTTCTATATTTTAGTTTACATCACAAAGTCTTTCCCTTTCCCAGATCACCCCTCACCATATGTCCCATAATTCGTCTTCCCTCCACCCATTTCCAAACAACCCCCTCATCATGCATGCATATGATTCATGAGTTCATTGTTTATAATAGCCGAGTAGTACTCCACTGTATAAAGGTCACATTTTCCTCTCTAAAGGACATCTGGATTCTTTCCAGCTTCTGGACATTATAAAGAAAGCTCACTATGATCATAGTGAAACTTGAGTTCTTGTTTTATGTTGGAACATCTTTCGGGCCTATGCCCAGGAGTTGTCCTATAGCTTGGTCCACAAGTAGTACTATATTCAATTACCTGAGGAACAATCATATTCATTCCCACAGTGGTTGTACCAGTTTAGAATACCACCAACAAAGGAGGAGAGAGTTCCTCTTTATCCACCTCCTCACCAACATCTGCTGTCACCTGAGTTTTGATCTTATCCAATCTGAGTGCTGTGAGGTGGATTCTTAAATTGTTTAATTTGCATTTCCATGATGAGTAAGGACATGTCTTTAGTTGCTTCTCAACCATATGGGTTTCCTCAGTTGAAAATTCTGTTTAGCTCTGTACCCCATTTTAAATAGGGTAATTTGGTTTCCTATATTTGAACTTCTTGAGTTCTTTGTATATATTTGATATTAGTTTTATTGGATGTAGCATTGGTAAAGATCTTTTACAAACATGTTGCTTGCTTCTTTGTCCTATTGACAGTGCACTTTTCTTTACAGAATCTTTGCAAATGTATTAGTTACTATTAGTCAATTCTTGTTCCTCGAGCTTAAGCTATTGGCTTTCTGTTCAGGAAAATTTCA
>OZ030029.1:3722400-3839900 GCA_964023405.1 Apodemus agrarius | reverse complement strand
TATTCTATAATTTTGTTGAAGGTATTTACTAGCCATTTAAGTGTTAAAGCTTTACTCTTTTCTATTTCTACAAACCTTACATTTTTTTCTTCTTATTGTATACTGGATTTCCTGGATGATTTTGATTACACACTTTTTACATTTTGAATTTTCTTTTACTGTTGTGTCGATGATTCCTTTGGTATATTCAGCACATTAGATTTTCTCTTCTACCTCTAGTATTCTCTTGATGTTTACATCTATGACTCATGAGATCTTTCCAAGATTTCGATGTGCAAATTTGTCTACATACGTGATACTTAGTTGTTTCTACTTCTGTGTTTATATCCTGGATGGTTTTGCTCAGTTTTTTTACTAGTTTGAGTTTTCCTGTAATTCTTTAAGGGATTGTGTTTCCTCTCTCAGGACTTCTGCCTGTTGACACAATGTTCTCCTGCATTTCTTTAAGGATATTTTTATTTCCCTTTATGGCTTTCTATCTGTTAACACATATTCTCCTGAATTTCTTTAAGTGATTTTAGTTAATATTGGATTAACTGGATTCCTGGTTAATATTGGCCATTTCTTGGAAAACATTAAAGATAAAAATGTAGATATAAAATTACCTTTCTAAGTTAATTGAAGGTGGATTGTAGTGGCTATTCCTGGTTGTCAACTTGACTATATCTGGAATTAACTGCAATCTAGAATTGGAAGGCTTACCTATGATCCTAGTCTGGAGGCTCAGAAATATAAGTTTCTGACCTGGACTTAGCATGGAGATCTACGTGCCTGTTGCTGTACCAATGCAATGCTGTTTTTAACACAATTGCTCTGTAGTACTGCTTAAGGTCAAGGATATTGATTGCCCCAGAAATCCTTTTTTTGTTGTTGTTGTTGTTGTTGTTGAGAATAGTTTTAGCTATCCTGGGGTTTCTGTTAATCCAGATTAATTTGAGAATTGGTCTTTCAAGATATATAAAGAATTGAGTTGTGATTTTGATTGGGATTGCATTGAATCTATAGATGGCTTTTGGCAAGATGGCCATATTTGCTATATAGAACATGCCAATCCCAGAGCAATAAATATTTTTTCATCTTCTGAGGTCTTCTTCAACTTATTTCTTCAAGGTCTTGAAGTTCTTGTCATACAGATCTTTCACTTGTTTGGTAAGAGTCACGCCAAGATACTTTATGTTTTTGTGCCTATTGTGAGGGGTTTTATTTCCCTAACTTCTTTCTCAGCCTGCTTGTTCTTTGAGTATAGAAAGACTACCGATTTCTTTGAGGTGATTTTATAGCCAGCTACTTAGCTGAAGTTGTTTATCAGCTGTAGCAGTTCTCAGGTGGAGTTTTTAGGGTCACTTAATTATAATATCATATCATCTGCAAATAATGATAGTTTGACTTCTTCCTTTCCAAATTGTATCCCTTTGACTTCCCTTTGTTGTCTAATTTCGCTCTCTAAAACACTATTGAAAAGATATGCAGAAAGAGGGCAGCCATGTCTAGTCCCTGATTTTAGTGGGATTATTTCAATTTTCTCTCCATTCAGTTTGATGTTGTCTACTGGTTTGCTGTATATTGCTTTTATATGTTTAGGTATGGGCTTTGAATTCCTGTTCTTTCCAGGGATTATAGCCTGAAAGGACACTGTGTTTTGTCAAATACTTTTTCAGCATCAATTTAGATGACCATGTGGTTTTCTTCTTTTAGTTTGTTTATATAGTGGATTACATTGATGGATTTCCATATATTAAATCATCCTTCCATCCCTGGAATGAAGCCTACTTGATCATGGTGGATGATCGTTTTGATGTGCTCTTGGATTTGTTGGCAAGGATTTTATTTAATATTTTTGCATCAATATTCAAAAGGGAAATTGGCCTGTAGTTCTCTTTCTTTGTTGGATCTTTTGTGGTTTAGGTATTAGCGTAATTGTGACTTCGAAGAATGAGTTGGGCAGCGTTCCTTCTGTCTCTATATTGTGGAAAGTTTGAAGAGTATTGGTGTTAGATCTTCTTTGAAGGTCTGATAGAATTCTGCACTAAAACCATCTGGTCTTCTACTATTTTTTTTGGTTGGGAGGCTTTCAATGACCCCTTCTATTTCTTTGGGGTTTATGGGACTCTTTATCTGATCTAATTGATCCTGATTTAATTTTAGTATTTGGTATCTGTCTGGAAATTGTCCATAACCTCCATAATCTCCAGTTTCATTGAGTATAGGCTTTTGTAGTAGAATCTGATTATTTTTTGAATTTCTTCAGGTTCTGTTGTTATATCCCCCTTTTCATTTCTAATTTTGTTAATTTGGATACTGTTTTTGTACCCATTGGTTAGCCTGGATAAGTGTTTATCTATCCTGTTGATTTTCTCAAAGAACCATCTCCTTGTTTTGTTGATTCTTTGTATCATTTGCTTTATTTCTTCTTCATTGATTTCAGCCCTTAGTTTGATGATTTCCTGTCTTCTACTTCTCCTGGGTGAATTAGCTTCTTTTTCTTCCAGGGCTTTCAGGTGTGCTGTTAAGCTGCAATGGATGCTCTCTCCAGTTTCTTTTTGGAGGCACTCAGGACTACAAGTTTTCCTTTTAGCACTGCTATCATTGTGTCCCATAGATTTCGGTAGGTTTTACCTTCATTTTCATTGAATTCTAAACGTCTTTGATTTCTATTTTTTATTTCTTCCTTGACCAAGGTGTCATTGAGTAGAATATTGTTGAGTTTCCATGTGTATGTGGACTTTCTGTTGTTTTTGTTGCTCTTGAAGATCACTCTTACTCCAGAGTGATCTGATAGGAGGCATGGGATTAGTTCGATCTTCTTGTATTTGCTGAGGTCTGTCTTGTGACCAATTATATGATCAATTTTTGAGAAGGTATCATGAGGTGCTGACAAAAAGGTATATTATTTTGCTTTGATATGGAATGTTTATATATTCATACATACATATATTCATACATACATACATATATACATATACATATATATACACACATATATATGTGTGTGTATGTGTGTATGTATGTGTATATATATGTATATATGTATGTATATATATATATATACACACACACATATATATACATACATATATATACATACATACATATATATATATATATCCAATTGGTCTAAAGCTTCAATTGGTTTATGTGTGTCCCTGTTTAGTTTCTGGTTTCCTGATCGGTCCATTGTTGAGAGTGGAGTGTTGAAGTCACCCACAATTATTGTGTTAGGTGTAATGTGTGCTTTAAACTCTACAGAGTTACTTTTACGAATGGGAATCCTTTGCATTTGGAGCATAGATGTTCAGTATTGAGAGTTCTTATTGGTGAGTTTTTCCTTTGACCAGCAAGAAGTAAACTTCTGGGTCTCTCTTGATGAATTTAGGTTGGAAGTCAATTTTATCTGATATTAGAATGGCTACTCTGGCTTGTTTTCTGAGACCATTTGCTTGTAAAATTGTCTTCCAGCCTTTTATTCTAAGGTCTTGTTTGTCTTTTACACTGAGATGTGTTCTGTATGCAGCAAAATGAAGGGTCCTGTTTCCATATCCAGTCTGTTAGCCTATGTCGTTTTATAGGGGAATTGAGTCCACTGATTTTAAGAGATATTAAGAAGTAGTAATTATTACTTCCTGACATTGTTGAAAATATTGTTTATATTTCAGTGTTCATCTTCTTTTGTGTTTCTTGTGAGGAGGTTTCTATCTTGCTTTTTCCACAGTGTAGTTTCCCTCCTTTTAATAGAGTTTCCCTCCTTTTATGCTTTGTTGGGCATGGTTTGTGGAAAGATATTTTGTAAATTTGGCTTTGTCTTGGAATATCTTCGTTTCTCCATCTATGGTGATTGAGTGTTTTGCTGGGTATTTTTGTCTTGGGCGGCATTTGTGTTCTCTTAGATTCTGCATGATATCTGCCCAGGATCTTCTAGCTTTCATGGTCTCAGGTGAGAAGTCTTCTGTGATTCTGATAAGTCTTCCTTTATATGTTACTTGCCTCTTTCTCTTGTTGCCTTTAATATTCTTTCTAAGTTTAGTACATTTTAGGTTTTGATTATTATGTGACAGGAGGTATTTCTGTTCTTGTCCAGTCTATTTGGAGTTCTTTATGCTTCTTGTATATTCATGGGCATCTCTCACATTAGGTTAGGGAAGTGTTCTTCCACTATTTTGTTTAACATATTTGCAGTCCCTTTAAGTTGTAAATCTTCCCTATCATCTATACCTATATTCCTTAGGTTTGATCTTCTCACTGTGCCCCAGATTTCCTGGATGTTATCAGCTACATGCTTTTGACATGTTTTAATTTCTATGACTGTTGAGACAATGGGATCTATAGTATCTTCAGTATCTGAGATTCTTTCTCCTATCTTTTGTATTCTGTTGATGATATTTGCATCTATGGCCCCTGATTTCTACCCACTGGTTTCTATCTCCAAAGTTGTCTCCCTTTGCGATTTTGTTTCTACTTCTTTGTTCAGATCTTGGATCATTTTGCTCAGAATCTTCAGTTGCTTGTTTGTGTTTTCCTGTCATTCTTTAAGAGATTTCTGTGTTTACTCTTTCATGACTTCTGCCTGTGGACCCAAGTTCTCCTGGATTTCTTTAGGTGCCTTTTGCATTTCCTCCATATTGACTTCTATCTTTTGACCCATATTCTCCTGAATCTCTTTAAATGATTTTTGTGTTTCCCTTGTAATGTCTTCTAACTTTTGATCCATTTTCCTGTATTTCTTTTAGAGATTTATTATGTCCTTCTTGTGTTCCTCTAACAGCAACATGACCTGTGATTCTAAATCCAAATCTAGGTTTTCTGGTATGTTGGGGAATCCAGGACATCCTGTTCTCAGAGAATTGGGTTTGGATGCTGCCATATTACCTTGATTTCTTTTAGTAACATTCCGACGTTTGCCTTTTGCCATCTGTTTATCACTGGTCTTAGTTAGTCCTGTTGTCACTGTCTGCTGCATGAAAGCCCTGTGAACCCTAAGCCTCTTTCCACACCATTGGATGACTGGCTTTCCCCTGGCATAGATTGCTGACATGCTGCTCTCCACTTGGTTGCTGTGGGAGCCCTGGTGTGTCTTGCTCCAAGCAATGTTATACTGTGCTGTGTCTGTAAACATGGTGCTGCTTGTCTGCTCTGTCAGGTAGCAAAAATGGTGTCTAGGAGCCCCTCCAACTCCTGGGTACTGTATGCATGGCTGGCACACAGGCAACCAATGATCTGTCCAGATACTGTGCTCCAGTTGTAGTTCTGCAGCATCCATGCCCCAGGATCTTAAACTCAGGATATCTAAGTACCTGGGTCCACTTGTCCTGCCTGAGAAGAAGCAAAGTAGGTGGCGGGGAGCTCTCCCAAAAACTATTGTCTTAAAGACATGCCTATCTAGTCACAGTCACAGTCATAAATTATAGTAATGTATTAGAATTTCAGTATTGAAGTGGTATCTCTCAGATTTCTATCAAATGATTTCATGCTATTTTCTTCTGGCTGTCTACCATGGTCTCTGTAACAGATTCTAAATGTGAAAGGCAGTAAAGAGCTTATAATATATGCACCTGCTTGTTTTGGGAGTATTAACTGATTGAGTAATTCTAAATGTCCATTTTAGTTTTCTAGCTCCATCTTCGATAAAGATTTCAGTACTGTTTCTGTATCTTTATACCCTCTAACTTTATACAAAGATTTTTATGGAGAGAGAACTGACTCATCTGTTTGCTTTTGTCTTTTTATTTAATTTTTTATTGCAGCTGCTCTGTATCCTTATTTTCCTAGAACAGTGCACAGCATGTGCACGATACAAAGAATATAAGTGATGGGTTTCTAGACATGGAGGAAGCTAAGGGTTGCAATCTATTTCAACCACCCTCCCTGCCTGTCTGCTGCCATAATGAAGGATAAATCTGGATGCTGAGCTCTTACATCCATGGCAAATATGTCTTCCTTTATCATACACAATCCAATACAGTTACATTTAATAACAAGTATCCACATAATTAAATTTGTGATAAATATCTTAGATTGACAGTCTTCCAGATTTATGTAAAGGGAAAAAAAACAAGATATTTATTCTATGTTAGACTTGCCATTACAGTCAGTCAATTATAAGTAGTGATTAGACCTAACTAATATTATGGTCATGAGCTTCAAAGTTATTTTATACCATTTTTTATCTATTTTTGTTAGCCGTTTTATGTAACAGCAACAAACTTAGATACAGTGAATGCGATAATTAAGAATTTACAAATATGAATTTATAATCTCCTTTTGGAAGTAATGACATTAAAATATAATAATAGCCTGGACAGGGATTTTTTCTTGAATTTCCTGTCTACATTTCCATAGAAAGGAAACTCATACCTAATGTTATAGAATGTGTGTGGGGTATATGTGGGAGTGTGTGGGTGATGTTGTGTTTAGATTCAATTTATATGCTTATTATCTTCTTAAATGTTACCTGTATCCTTATGAGGTTATAATGACCAGCCTTCTACATACCTCCAGTAGAACAAATTAAAAATATCCACAGCATTTACTATCTTGCATAAATTTCTTGTGAAAGACCTAAACAGGGATGCAGAGTCACAATTAATTTTAAAACACTAATACTCAGCTAGAAGCTAGCAGCAAAGTGAGTCCTCCTCCTCAGACTAACTCCTTAAGTACTCATACACGTAGAAGGCTCTGTTCATGTGAGTTGATTCTTGTATATCTACCTACTTAAAGGTAGAGGGGACACGAATGTGTTTACTAGATTATATTGGTCTTGATTAGATTTTATTTTAATGCCTATAAATATAAAGATTGAAGATAGTAGACAGAGAAGTATGCCATTTTCCCCAGGCTTCAGTAAAAATAAGCAATGTCCAGAATAAGATGTCACATTCCCATCACCTAGAGACAGTCAGAATGTATACCAGCCTCTACATTATGTAGAGATATTTTTGCATGTACTTGTTAATCTTGCAACTTTTAAACTAAAAGTTATATCTAAAATTCTATTTTACTTCATTTATTCTCCTTAGTTATTTCCAAGGAAAGCTCCTAGTTAATTAGCTATATCATTCTTGTTACTACTATGTCTTAGAGGAGATTTACTCCATTGCCTTGTGTCTACTTGGGAACCAATCTAACAGTGAACGTTATATCCCCAGATATCTTTCTTCCTCTAATTTTTAGATCGTGTCACTAGAGTGCCCAGGATGGACACACTGAGACTTTATTAGATTATGGATTAAAATTATAACATAGCATCCTCTGAAGAGTACAACAGAAATTTCTGAGAACCTGCCAATGGTCTGACTGATTGGATGTGGGTGGCAACTGACCCAGAAACTTTGACATTATCAAAAAGAACTCCATGACCAGGTATCAAAAAATATGTTATTCGGACATAGGATCAATTTGTACAAGTCCATAATCAGAAGTGTGTCCATATTTGGGAAGGTGTATCTTTCTTACAGGAAGTATGTCACTGTAAGTCACAATGGATGTGGTTGTCTGATGTTTCTTGAAATTTGCATGTCTGGGCATTGTGATCTATGTGATTCTCCTGGCTGGTAGTGACAAAAGTCTCCTGCCTGCCTCTGGTCAAATTATAGAATGTTTGGCTTCTCCAGCAGCATGTTATCCTACATGCTGTCATATCTTCTACAATAATGACAACAGAAGGAAGATCTAAAACTGTAACCTCCCATAATTTAATATCTTCCTATAGAACAATTTTCATAGTCATGGAGTCTCTTCACTGCAGCGTGAAGTCATCCACAACCTAGAGCGACACAGAGAGTAGTTAGAGGAGTGACCCAAGCCTTCTGATATAGCCCTATAGATCATGTGTGAACCTCATTGGATACCTGCTGAGCAAAGCTGTGAACAGTAAATGAAACCAGACACAGTAAAAGAAATAGGTTAGAGTTTACAAATCTGAAGATATTTAGATATCACACATGTAGAAACAGAGTTTGGTCTTCCTCCACCTGGTTTTGGTCTTCCTCCACCTGGTTTTAGGTTTAGAATTGGTCCATTATTTCCTCACTGATTTTTTTATTGTTACTCTATATCCTGTGATTTTGGGAGTATGTTACCTACTATTCAAGTTTCATTTTATAAGGCATTACAGTTAAGAGAATACTGAATCTCAGAAGAGACTTCCAAAGTTTAAATGTTGAGGATGTGCGACTCTATGGAGACTACTGGAGGTGTATTTAAGGTATTTTGTGTAAGGGTTTGCCTAGTTATAGCCCTGATATACTCAAGTGTTTGCATAAGCGTATGGGTTCCAGTATGTAGAATATCGTTGATTGAATATGTTTACCCCATGAGAATTGTGGAATAATCACACATTTCCACATTAGGGAAGGTGTAGTTTTCTTACAAGTATGTCACTGCATGTCACAATGGAGGTGGATCTTGGATGTTTCTTGAAATTCTCATATCTGTGCGGTGGGGTATAGAAGGTCCTCCTTGCTGGCTGTGGCAGAGTCTCCTGGCTAACTTTGTGTCACAGAGTAGAAAACTTGGTTCCTATATCAACATATATTCATCCATATACTATACTTCATGCCATGATGAAAACAGAAAGGAACTCAAACTGTAAGCCAGCCTTGATTACATGTCTTCCTATTGATACTCTATAAGGGAATGAAACCTTTACTAAAGCAGAAATGGATGTCACAGGCTGGGATATTTTTGGGATAGGTGTGACCATGGTTTTGATGAGGAATGCAGATTTTGTGACTATGGAAAGCAATGGGATGGATTAAGTAGGGCTAAACTGGCCAAAGTAGTAAAGCATTGAAGACAGGAGAGCTCAGAGTGACTTCAGCTGTGGAGGCCTGGTTCAAAGGTCTTCTGAGGAATAGAATTTTAGGATGTGGCTTAGAAGCCATTTTTCTGGAAGTTGGCGAAGGGCTTTTGCCCTTGTCTGAAGAGTCTGCTTGAACATAAGTAAAGTGACTTAGAATAGTTACTTTAAGAAAGAATTTCTCGTTGCCAACGCACTAAAAGTTTCCCCAGTGCTTCAATTTTATGGGACAGGGTTTTATCTAGTGTACAGTACTGAGAAAGAAAAAAAATGTATGCTTCAGTGATAAATGGACAACCAGGAAGTAAATTAGAGTTAAATCCTATGTTGGTGAATGTTAAATAGGATTAAGAGTGTGCTAATATTGGCGTAAGATCTCACCTAGCTTACAGTTTATGCTTTTGTTTTTTTTTTAATAGGATATATTCTATATTTACAATTCATTTCCCTTTTTCTGGTTCCCCACCCCCAAAGGTCCCACATTTCCTTTTCCCTCCCGCTGCACCCTCATCCTTCCCCTCCCACCTTACTGTTCTTGTATTCTCCCACAATGATGGTTTGTCCATTCTAGCACCACTGTCCACTCCTTTCTTCTTGTGAGACATCACTTGGTATGGGATTTGTGTCTTTGGTGTTCCAAGATTCTAGGCTAATATCCACTTATCAGTGACTGCATACCATGGGTATTCTTTTGAGAATGGGTCACCTCACTTAGTATGACGTTCTCCAGCTCCATCCATTTCTCTAACAATTTCATGAATTCATTGTTTCTAATGGCTGAATAGTATTCCATTGTGTATATATACCACATTTTTTGTATCCATTCCTCTGTTGAGGGACATCTGGGTTCTTTCCAGCTTCTGGCTATTATAAATAAGGCTGCTATGAACGTAGTGGAGCATGTATCCTTATTGCATGCTGGGAAATCTTGTGGGTATATTCACAGGAGTGGTATGGCTGGGTCCTCCGGAATTATCACGTCCAGTTTTCTGAAAAACCGCCATACTGATTTCCACAGTGGTTGTACCAGCTTGCATTCCCACCAGCAGTGGAGAAGTGTTCCTCTTTCTCCACATCCTCGCCAACACCTGATGTCTTCTGAGTTTTTAATCTTAGCCATTCTGACTGGTGTGAGGTGAAATCTCAGGGTTGTTTTAATTTGCATTTCCCTAATGACTAGTGATGTGGAACATTTTTTAAGGTGTTTCTCAGCCATCCGAATTTCTTCAGGTGAAAAGTCTCTGTTTAGCTCTGTACCCCACTTTTGGATAGGGTTATTTGGTTTTCTGGGGTCTAATCTCTTGAGTTCTTTGTATACATTGGAAATTAGACCTCTGTCAGATGTGGGGTTGGTGAAGATTTTTTCCCAATTTGTTGGTTGCCGATTTATCCTTTTGACAGTGTCTTTTGCCTTACAGAAACTTTGTAATTTTATGAGGTCCCACTTGTCTATTCTTGGTTTTAGAGCATAAGCAATTGGTGTTCATTTCAGGAAATTTTCCCCTGAGCCAATGTCCTCAAGGTTCTTCCCCAGTTTCTTTTCTATTAGTTTTAGTGTGTCTGGTTTTATGTGGATGTCCTTGATCCACTTGGAGTTGAGCTTAGTGCAAGGAGATACGAGCGGATCAATTCTCATTCTTCTGCATGTTGACCTCCAGTTGAGCCAGCACCATCTGTTGAAAAGGCTATCTTTTTTCCACTGGATGTTTTCAGCTCCTTTGTCAAAGATCTATTGGCCATGGATGTGTGGGTACAATTCTGGGTCTTCGATCCTATTCCATTGATCCGCCTCCCTGTCACTGAACCAATACCATGCAGTTTTTAATACTACTGCTCTGTAATATTTCTTGAGGTCCGGGATATTGATTCCTCCAGAAGTTCTTTTGCTGTTGATGATATTTTTAGTTCTCCTGGGTTTTTTGTTATTCCAGATGAATTTGAGAATTGTTCTTTGTAACTCTATGAAGAACTGAGTTGGGATGTTGATGGGGATTGCATTGAATCTGTATATTGCTTTGGGCAAGATTGCCTTTTTGATTATATTAGTCCTGCCAATCCACGAGCATGGAAGATTTTCCCAGTTTCTGATGTCTTCTTCAATTTCCCCCTTCAGAGACCTGAAGTTTTTGTCATATAAATCTTTCACATGTTTGGTTAGCATCACTCCAAGATACTTTATGTCATTTGTGGCTATTGTGAAGGATGTCATTTCCCTAATTTCTTTCTCGGTCTGCTTATCCTTCGCGTATAGGAAGGCTACAGATTTACTTGAGTTGATTTTATAAACAGTCACTTTGCTGAAGTTGTTTATCAGTTGCAGGAGTTCTCTGGTGGCGTTTTTTTTTTTTTTGGGGGGGTGACTTACGTATACTATCATATCATCTGCGAATAGTGATAGTTTGACTTCTTCCTTTCTGATTTATATCCCTTTGACTTCCCTCTGTTGTCGAATTGCTCTAGCTAGTACCTCAAGTACTATATTGAAGAGATATGTAGAGAGGGGTCAGCCTTGTCTAGTCCCTGATTTTAATGGGATTGCTTCAAGTTTTTCTCTGTTTACCTTGATGTTGGCTACTGGTCTGGTGTATATTGCTTTTACTATGTTTAGATATGGGCCTTGAATTCCTGTTCTTTCTAGGACCTTTAGCATGAAAGGATGCTGAATTTTGTCAAATGCTATTTCAGCATCCAATGAGATGAACATGTGTTTTTTTTCTTTGAGTTTGTTTATGTAGTGGATTACGTTGATGGATTTCCATATATTGAACCATCTCTGCATCTCGGGGATGAAGCCTACTTGATCATGGTGAATGATCATTTTGATGTGTTCTTGGATTCGGTTGGCAAGTATTTTGTTTAGTATTTTTGCATTGATATTCGTAGGAGAAATTGGCCTGTGGTACTCTTTCTTAGCTGGATCTTTGTGTGGTTTTGGTATCAGGGTAATTGTGGCTTCATAGAATGAGTTGGGTAGTGTTCCTTCTGTTTCTATTTTGTGGAATAATTTGAAGAGTATTGGTATCAGGACTTCTTTGAAGGTCTGATAGAATTCTGCACTAAAACCATCTGGTCCTGTGCTCTTTTTGGTTGGAAGACTGTCTATGACCCCTTCTATTTCTTTGGGGGTTATGGGTCTCTTTAGATGATCTACTTGATGCTGATTTAATTTTGGTATTTGGTATCTGTCTAGGAAATTGTCCATTTCCTCCAGATTCTCCAGTTGTTTTGAGTGTAGACCTTTGTAGTAGGACCTGATGATTTTTCAAATTTCCTCAGTTTCTGTTGTTATATCTCCCTTTTCATTTCTAATTTTGTTAATTCGAATACTGTCTCTGTGCACTTTGATTAGTCTGGCTAAGGCTTTATCTATCTTGTTGATTTTCTCAAGAACGAGCTCCTGGTTTGTTGATTCTTTGTATGGTTCCCTTTGTTTCAACTTGATTGATTTCAGCCCTGAGTTTGATGATTTCCTGTCTTCTACTCCTCCTGGGTGAAATTGCTTCTATTTGTTCCAGAGCTTTCAAGTGCACCATTAAGTTGCTAGTATATGCTCTCTCCTGTTTCTTTTTGGAGACACTCAGGGCTATGAGTTTTCCTCTAAGCACTGCTTTCATTGTGTCCCATAGATTTGGGTATGTTGTGCCTTCATTTTCATAAAATTCTAAGAAATCTTTGATTTCTTTCTTTATTTCTTCCTTGACTAATGTATCATTGAGTAGAATATTGTTCAGCCTCCATGTGTATGAGGATTTTCTGTTGTTTTCCTTGCTATTGAAAACACTCTTACTCCATGGTAATCTGATAAGAGGCATGGGATTAGTTCGATCTTTTTATATTTGTTGAGATCTGTCTTGTGTCCAACTATATGGTCTATTTTGGAGAAGGTACCATGAGGTGCTGAAAAAAGGTATATATTGTCAGAACGCAAAAAAAAATAACCCTATCAAAAATTGGGGTACAGAGCTATACAAAGAATTTTCACTAGAAGAAATTTGGATGGCCAAGAAACACCTTAAGAGATGTTCAACATTATTATTCATCAGGGAAATGCAAATCAAAACAACCCTGAGATTCTACCTCACACCAGTCAGAATGGCTAAGATTAAAAACTCAAGAGACAACAGGTGCTGGTGAGGATGTGGAGAAAGAGGAACACTCCTCCACTGTTGGTGGGATTGCAAAATGGTAAAACCGCTCGGGAAATCAGTGTGGCGGTTCCTCAGAAAATTGGGCATGCCACACCCAGAGGACCCTGGCATACCACTCCTGGGCATATACCCAGACGATTCCTATGCATACAATAAAGACACATGCTCCACTATGCTTATAGCAGCCTTGTTTATAATAGCCATAAATTGGAAGGAGCCCAGATATCCCTCAAAAGAGGAATGGACACAGAAAATGTGGTATATTTATACAATGGAGTACTACTCAGCAATTAAAAATAATGAACTCATGCAATTTGTAGGTAAATGGTTAGATCTGGAAACTATCATCCTAAGTGAGCTAACCAAATCACAAAAGAATACACACGAAATGCAATCACTGAGAAGTGGATATTAATGAGCCCAGAAGCCCTAAATATTCAAGGCACAATTAGCAAGTCGATTGACTCTCAAGAAGAAAAAAGGAGAGGACCCTGGGCTGTAAAGGTTGGATCCAGTATTGGAGACCCAGAACAGAGAAATCGTGATGGGGGGGAATGAGTGGGGAATAGCACGGGTTGAGAAGAATTGTGGGACATATGGTGGGGGGGGAGTAACTGGGAAAGGGGAAAGCCTTTGTAATGTAAAGATAGAATATAGAAAATAAAAATTAAAAAAAAATTGAGATTAGAGATTATAATTTTATGTTATGTCTTCTGAATTTTGTTTCATGTGTATCAATTAGATGTCTTGTGGTGGAATGAAAATATATGCAAAAGTATTTCATGTGATATAGATATGTTTCTATGTTTGTCTGTGATTATGCATGTGTATCACTTAGTAAATGTTACATAATATGCTTATATTTTGACTGTCACATGGTACATTGAGATTGTTGAAAATTGTGTTTGTAGTATGTTTCAAACATCACACAATTGAAATAATTAATAACAAATGAATAATAATAACAATAATAACAATAATAGTTTATATTTGTGTGTTTAAAGATTAATATCTTCCTTTTTTCTATTTACATGAAATATTATATTTCCTAAACATAGGTTGAAGAATGTCTGAAAACCCTGAAGTGAAGGCGGACAATGCAAGTTTCTCCTTGGTAAGAAAAGCATATTTGAAAACAGCTTGGAGAAAATAAAATCTGATGCCCGCCCCCCAGTAAATCAGAGGCAGTGGATCAGAATATTTTTGGTAACAGCAGAAGGATCTGAGGCAAAATTAAAATAAATTAAATATACTTAGTAAGTCCACTCACACAGGTGCATATTTAAAAGCTCTGATAACCTTTTGGATATTGGTGGATGTAGCTCTCTATTAGAACAAACCGGTATGAGATTCTAATAGTAAGAAGAGAAATATTTGGGGTATATAATTGCATTTCTATATAGGGAATATTCTAAAATCCAACAAAGTAAAAGAGGATAGTCAGATTTATTTAGGTAGTGGGAGACATATCAAGTATCCCAATTTGCAGAAGAGGAATTGTTTCTGAGACTCTGGGACAGATGATAGATATAAGATGCTCTAAAGAAGAAGGATGAGATAGGAGCCACCAGGGATTGTTTGAAATAGACTGTCTCTCGTAGTCTTCTATCTGCACCTGTATTGAAGTTGAAGGTTGATTGATACCTTGAGAATTATAGGACATTCCAGGCACTCACTCCTGCATCTGCTCTGAAAATAAAATCACAATTTAGAATACACATCATCTGATTGCCCATTGTAGGCATGACAGGAGTTTTAGAAGTCTTCTAAGAGGCTGCAATGCAGTAATCTCTGATTTAGTGTCTTCTTCGAACATATGTCCATCCACAGATTCCTCTGAATGGAAAACAGAATATCTCTGTCTAAGGAAAGACTGCAGAGAGAGTAATTTGGCTTACCCTTGCCTTGATTCTCTTCTCTATGGTACCTTAGTCCAGAGTGCTGAGATATTTCTTAGTTCAGAACAGTGCTTCCCAGGCCACTGAAATTAGAAGTTGTAGGTAGGAGATAAACTCGGAAGATGGGGAATTGTGGGATTTCCTCAATCTCACAGGCCAGGTCTGGAGCACTCTCTGTGGTAAATGTCTATACCATTTAAGAAGGGGAAGATCTTGGGTAGCTCTGCACAGAAGTAGGAATTTTATTCACTTCATCAAAGAGATAATGTGCAAGACTTCATGGGATTAAGGGTGTTGAAGCACCCTGGTTATAAGCAGGATATCTAAGAAATTCTATGCTAAGGTGAAATTCTATACCTATTTGTCAGAGAGTAAAATCTCTCGCTATTTTCAATAAAATAGGATAAGACTATTTCACACTGGAGAAAATGTAAATACTTTGTTGAGAAAAGGAAGGTTCAGCCTTGCTTGATTAGCTTCCAATTATTTTTCTGTATTTAAAATGCCCATATAGTGTGTGTCCTGTGTGAAAGTTCGGGTATCAATGGTTCCAATTTTCCAACAGGTAGAATGGTTGTCATTAGGCAATGAAGCCTTTGGTTAGATGGGATGAGGCCAAGGCTCTTTTTTATTAGTGGAGGAATGTCTCAAAATATGTGTAGCAGAAATAAATTTCGAAGTAATCCTAGACTCTTGGGATACAACAGACTCAAAATATCAACAGAACAAGATCTGTTGACACTTTTCAAGAGAGTGTTCACATGAGAGCCATTTGGGCAACAGGAAAGATTTCAGGCAAATGTGGGCTTTAGAAGAGGGCTTTCTTCCCCACTAGACAAAGGGGAAAGGAAAACTATTTATGAGCAGGTATGGAGTGTCTGAGCCAGCCATAGGGAGAGGGAGAGGCATTGAAGCCCTGACATGAAAGAATATTTACAGACCACTTGGAAAGAGGATGTGGATTTGAGGATCATCACAATTACAAAAAGATCATTCAGGTGTCCCTTTCAGAAGAGGAGTTGAAGGTGAGACACAGTTAGTTGGAATAATTTTCTCTACTTTTTCAGGAATAGAATGTTTTGAAATCCTTGGTCAGAGAGGGTAATTATTGAGAACATCTTTTACTGGAAGTGGTGTTTTGGGCCTCGGACAGGTAGAGATATTCTCAGGTCCTATCAGTCTTACAAGATAGATATTGGAACCTCCTAGATACAAAGGGAACATTTGACATATATTGGACAGAAATTGCTGGTGTGTGCATTGATGTTTAGAAGCAGACAATTAAAGCAGACTTAAATTCTGCTTAAAGTCCCAGACATCTTTAAGGGCAATGGAGTGTTCTACTCTACCTTGAGTAGTGGGGTAGGACTGCTTCACAGTTTGGCAGATTCCCATCTTCATTTACTCCACGGTAGACCTGGCAGCAATCCAAGTATTATTCATCAGTCAAAGTGTTAGTCTATAAGTCTTCTTGAAACTTATCACCAGTTATATGGGTGTGTACGAAATGAAAACTGATGACCTAATTTTCAGGCTCTGTTAACATAGGGTAGAATTATTTAAAGTTCCTTTGGTCACACCTGTATTTTCTTAGTAGCCCTGGTTAGAGAGAATTTATCTAAAACTCACCATTACACGGTTATTTTTGAAGACCATATATGGGTGGGGGATGCACTAAGGACACTTAATTCTTGATCACATTTGGCAAAATGAAAATTCTGATATCCAAATAGCAAACTCCATTCAGTCTTTTTTATTTACATTTTTTTTTATTTTCTATATTAATTATTTACATTCCAAAGGCATTCCCAGTTTCCCCTTCACCCTATGCCCCATAAGTCACCCCAACCTCTGCGATTTTTCTGTTCTGGTACTCTTCTAAAAAAATTGGATCCAGTCTTTTCAGGACCAGGGTACTCTCCGTTCTTCTTCTTGGGAAACTTTCCATTGGCTAATTATGCCTTGAGTATTCAGAGCTTCTGGGTTCATTAATATCCACTTATCAGTGATTGAATTTTATGTGTATTCTTTTGTGATTACTTTTATGACTCACTTAGGATGATATTTTTCCAGATCCAACCATTTTCCTACAATAATGAATTGCATGAGTTCATTATTTTTAATTGCTGAGTAGTATTCCATTGTATAAATATACCACATTTTCTGTATTCATTCCTCCTTTGAGGGATATCTGGGCTCATTCTAATTTCTGGCTATTATAAAGAGGACTGCTATGTACATAGTGGAACATGTGTCTTTATTGTATGCAGGGGAATCCTCTGGGTATATGCCCAGGAGTGGTGTGCCAGGGTCCTCTGGAAGTGTTATGCCTAATTTTCTGAGGAAACGTCAGACTGATTTCCAGAACGGTTTTACCATCTTGCAATCCCACAAAAAGTGTAGGAGTGTTCCTCTTTCTTCACATCCTCACCAACACCTGTTGTCTCTTGAGTTTTTAATCTTAGCCATTCTGACTGGTGTGAGTTGGAATCTCAGGGTTGTTTTGATATGCATTTCCCTGATGACTAATGATGTTGAACATCTCTAAAGGTGTTTCTCGGCCATCTGAATTTTTTCAGGTGAAAATTCTTTGTTTAGCTCTGTACTCCATTTTAAATAGGGTATTTGGTTCTTCGGTGTCTAACTTCTTGAGTTCTTTGTGTATATTGGATATTAGTCCTCTGTCGGATGTAGGGTTGGTGAAGAAAATTTCATGATTTGTTGATGGATGTTTTGTCCTTCTGACAGTGTCCTTTGCGTTACAGAAACTTTGTAATCTTATGGGGTCCAATTTGATAAAACTTGTTCTTAGAGCATAAGCTATTATTCTATTCAAGAACTATCCCCAAGAGCGCATGTCCTCAAGGTTTTCCCCCAGTTAATTTTCTATTCGTTTCAGTGTTTCAGGTTTTATATGGAAGTCCTTGACCCACTTGGAGTTCTCAACAATAAAAGGACTTCTGGGCAAATTAATATCCGTGAACTCTGGCAGTACTACAGAGCAATTGTGTTAAAAAAAATAACTGCATGGTATTGGTACAGTGACAGGCAAGTAGATCAACAGAATAGAATTGAAGACCCAGA
Organism: Apodemus agrarius; assembly: GCA_964023405.1. Classification (NCBI taxonomy): domain Eukaryota; kingdom Metazoa; phylum Chordata; class Mammalia; order Rodentia; family Muridae; genus Apodemus; species Apodemus agrarius. The sequence continues at coordinate 3,821,976 of OZ030029.1, read as the reverse complement.
AAAGAACCCATAGAATTACAGTCACTTGATCTTTGGTAAAGGACCTACAAACATTCAGTGGAAAAAAGATTGTCTTTTCAACAAATGGTGCTGGTTCAATTGGAGGTCAGCATTTAGAAGAATGAGAATTGACCTCCTCTTATCTCCTTGTACTAAGACCGTTCAGTCTTTTAACAGAATATGTACAGAAGTGGAGTTTTGGGGTATTATTTTAAGAGCAGAAATATTGGTAACCCTTCCTTCAAATGGTATGAGATTAATGCAAATGAATGCAAAATAGGTCCAGTTTGAGTACCTGTTTCATAACTACTTCTGGGATCATCCTGAATTGCTTTGCAGAGAAAGAAAGTGCCTGGCCATGTTTATCCAAATAGCAAGATCCAGTCATCACACCATTAGAAGGGGAAAGAAATCTTCAAAATCTTGGATAGTGTGAGAAGATTATGGTACTGCATCATTTGTTTCCATCTGCTAATACCATTCCTACTCTTTATCCATGTATAGACTGTTGGGAAGCAATCAGCATGCTCTTGTAACAGGGTCTATGGTCGTCTGAACTCTGAGGTTTCATCACATTTGTATTCTGTACCCAAGAAGAACTGAGACATTGGAACACTGCATTTCTGATAACCACTTCTTGGAATATCACATGTATGTTAGTTTTACCTTTGTGTGTCTACTACACCCAAAAGTTTGTGAAGTCCACCTTTGAGGTTTCAGTTGTGTTTGGCTGAAAATCTTGGTCACAGAGATTTTCACTAAGGCAATAAGAGTTTAAAGTCAACTATATGATCACCTTGGAATGAAACAATGCTTTTGAGCATCCCATAGATAGAAGGTACATCTGAAGCTCCTATGACTCTAGATGGAAGGAATGAGACCTTCTTGGGAATAGGAACCAAATCTCTGTCATCATTGTTCCATGGGACATATATCCGGGGCCAAGAACAGGAAGTTTATAGCCCTTGTGTTTGAAGGAGGAAATCATAGCCTCTTTTGTACTACACCAAACAGCATGTAAGTGTATTTGATTCTAGCTTCTATAGAGTTAATGGCATAAGCCTTACATTGAGGCCTCTATATTCAGAAGAGAAATGACTTAGTCCCACTTCCAAAGAAACAAACATTTGAGGGTCATTCCACTAAGAGTATTTTAGATCTTGACTGCAGCTTCCCACCCAGCTGGTAGCAGGCCAGCCAGACCTAGCCAGCTTGCCAGGTGCTCAGTCCCTGCCGGAGGAACCAGGTACCAGAGACAGCCCGAGTTTAAGACCTCCGGGGACTCAGGTCTGGGGCACGAACTGCGCACAGACTAGCGGTTTGGAGTACAGTGGCAATGCCTGCGCTCTGCGCTTGCAGGCCAGACCCCAAACACCCTGCAGGCAGCACCATCTTGTCTGCAGCTTCCCACCGAGCCAGTAGCAGGCCAGCCAGACCTAGCCAGCTTGCCAGGTGCTCAACCCTGTCGGCGGAACCAGGTACCAGAAACAGCCCGAGTTTAAGACCTCCGGGGACTCAGGTCTGGGGCAGGAACTGCGCACAGACTAGCGGTTTGGAGTACAGCGGCTGTGCCTGCGCTCTGCGCTCACAGGCCAGACCCCGAACCCCCTGCAGGCAGCGACATCTTGTCTGCAGCTTCCCACCCAGCCGGTAGCAGGTCAGCCAGACCTAGCCAGCTTGCCAGGTGCTCAGACCCTGCCGGCGGAACCAGGATAAGCAACAATTCTTGTTTATTAAGAAGAGTGAGGACCAGCGATAGCGGCAGGCCTCCATATTGCAACCAGGACACAGCTGGAAAGGTGCAGGTAGAGACTCCTTCTGGGGCTAGAGCAGGGAGAGCTGCTAAGCTCTCGCCCACAGGCGGGCCCAGGCGCCTAGGCTCTGCAGCACATCCCTGCGAGCTTAGGCCGTGCACCGAGGCAGCCGGAACCACCCAGCTCCTCAGGACCCCGGACCAGCGATAGCGGCAGGCCTCCATATTGCAACCAGAACACAGCTGGAAAGGCACAGGTAGACAGATTCCATCAGGGGCTACCACGTGGGGGGATCTGCTAGGCTCTCGCTACTAGACAGGCCCAGCAGCGCCTGCCGAGGCTCTGCTGCACTCCCCCACACTTCCCGGAGACCTCAGGCTGTCCACAAAGTCAGCAGGTGGCAGCCAGCTTGTGATCCCGTTGAGCAGCAATCACGCATAACCACCAGTAGAGAAACAACAGGTAAGCCCAGCCTCACAGGAGATTCAAACACCAGCCAGTGACAACAAGGTCAACTAACACCAGAAATAACCAGAGGGCAAAAGGTAAATGAAGGAATGTCACTAACAGAAATCAAGGCAACATGACAGAATCTGAACCCAGTTCGCCAACAACAGGAAGCCCTGGATACCCCAAAACACCAGAAAAAGAAGACTTGGATATAAAATTACTGGTCAGGATGCTGGTAGCTGAACACATAGAAAAATCTCGTAAAGAAATAGAAGAGAAAATGGATCAAAAGTTAGAAGCCTTTACAAGGCAAATACAAAAATCACTTCAAGAAATGCAGGAGAAGATAGATCAAAAAGAAGAAGACAATAAGGAGGAAAGACAAAAATCACTTAAAGAAATACAGAAGAACGTGGGCCAACAAGTAGAAGCTATGAAAGAGGAAACACAAAAATCTATTAAAGAAATACATGAAAACACAATCAAGCAAGCGAAAGATCTGAGCACATCCATCCAGGTACTAAAAACAGAAGTAGAAACAACTAAGAAATCGCAGAGGGAGACAACATTGGAGATAGAAAACCTTGGGAAGAAATCAGGAGCCATAGATGCAAATATCAACAATAGAATACAAGAGATAGAAGACAGAATATCAGAAGCCGAAGATACCATAGGAACCATTGATTCAACAGTCAAAGAAAATACTAAATGCAAAAGGGCTGTAACCCAAAACATCCAGGAAATCCAGGACACAATGAGAAGACCAAACCTAAGGATTATAGGTATAGACGAGAATGAAGATGTACAAGTTAAAGGGCCAGCAAATATCTTCTACAAAATTATGGAAGAAAACTTCCCCAACCTAAAGAGAGAGATGCCCATGAATATACAAGAAGCATACAGAACCCCAAACAGACTGGATCAGAACAGAAATACATCCCGTCACATAATAATCAAAACTCCAAATGTACTAAACAAAGAAAGAATATTAAAGGCAGCAAGAGAAAAAGGCCAAGTAACTTATAAAGGAAGACCTATCAGAATCACACCAGACTTCTCACCTGAGACCATGAAAGCTAGAAGATCCTGGGCAGATATAATGCAAACTCTAAGAGAACACAAACTTCAGCCAAAACTACTTTACCCAGCAAAGCTCTCAATCACCATAGATGGAGACATCAAGGTATTCCACGACAAAACCAAATTTGCACAATATCTTTCCACAAATCCAGCCCTACAAAGGATAATAGGGGAAAAACACCAAGACAAGGATGGAAACTACACCCGGGAAGAAGCAAGATAGAAACCTCCTCTCATCAAACCCAAAAGAAGGTAACCTCTCGAATATAAATAATAAATAAAATAAATAAATACAATTTCAAAAATGTCTGGAGGTAATAATTACTATTCCTTAATATCTCTTAACATCAATGGACTCAATTCCCCAATAAAAAGACATAGATTAACTGACTGGATACGGAAACAGGACCCTACACTTTGCTGCATACAGGAAACATATCTCAGTGTCAAAGACAAACACTGGCTTAGACTAAAAGGCTGGAAGACAATTTTACAAGCAAATGGTCTCAGGAAACAAGCTGGAGTAGCCATTCTAATATCAGATAAAATTGACTTCCAACCTAAAATCATCAAAAGAGACTCAGAAGGTCACTTCTTGCTGGCCAAAGGGAAAATCCACCAAGAAGAGCTCTCAATACTGAACATCTATGCTCCAAATGCAAGGGCACCCTCATTCGTAAAAGAAACCTTACTAAAGCTTAAAGCACACATTACACCTAACACAATAATTGTGGGTGACTTCAACACTCCACTCTCCTCAATGGACCGATCAGGAAAGCAGAAACTAAACAGGGACACAGTGAAACTAATTGAAACACTGGACCAATTGGATTTAACAGATATATATAGAACATTTCATCCTAAAGCTAAAGAATATACCTTTTTCTCAGCTCCACATGGTACCTTCTCCAAAATAGATCATATAATTGGTCACAAGACAGATGTCAACAAATACAAGAAGATCGAGCTAACCCCATGACTCCTATCAGATCACCATGGGGTAAGAGTGGTCTTCAATAACAACAAAAACAACAGAAAGCCCACATACACATGGAAACTGAACAATACTCTACTCAATGACACCTTGGTCAAGGAAGAAATAAAAAAAGAAATCCAAGACTTTTTAGAATTCAATGAAAATGAAGGTACAACCTACCCAAATCTATGGGACACAATGAAAGCAGTGCTAAGAGGAAAACTCATAGCTCTAAGTGCATCCAAAAAGAAACTAGAGAGAGCATGTACTAGCAGCTTAATGGCACACCTTAAAGCCCTGGAAGAAAAACCAGTTAATTCACCCAGGAGGAATAGAAGACAAGAAATCATCAAACTCAGGGCTGAAATCAATCAAATAGAAACAAAGAGAACCATACAAAGAATCAACAAGACCAGGAGCTGGTTCTTTGAGAAAATCAACAAGATAGATAAACCCTTAGCCAGACTAACCAAAGGACACAGAGACAGTATACAAATTAACAAAATTAGAAATGAAAATGGAGACATAACAACAGAAACTGAGGAAATTCAAAAGATCATCAGATCCTACTACAAAGGTCTATACTCAAAACAACTGGAGAATCTGGAGGAAATGGACAACTTCATAGACAGATATCAAATACCAAAATTAAATCAGCATCAAGTAGATCAGCTAAATAGTCCCATAACCCCTAAAGAAATAGAAGGGGTTATAGAAAGTCTCCCAACCAAAAAAAAGTACGGGACCAGATGGTTTTAGTGCAGAATTCTACCAGACCTTCAAAGAAGACTTAACACAATACTTTTCAAACTATTCCACAAAATAGAGACAGAAGGGACACTGCCCAACTCATTCTTCGAAGTCACAATTACGCTAATACCTAAACCACAAAAAGATCCAACAAAGAAAGAGAACAACAGGCCAATTTCTCTTATGAATATAGATGCAAAAATACTAAATAAAATTCTTGCTAACCGAATCCAAGAGCAGATCAAAACGATCATCCACCATGATCAAGTGGGCTTCATCCCAGGGATGCAGGGATGGTTCAATATACGGAAATCCATCAATGTAATCCACTAAATAAACAAACTGAAAGAAAAAAACCACATGGTCATCTCATTAGATGCTGAAAAAGCATTTGAAAAAATACAGCATCCTTTCATGCTAAAAGTCTTGGAAAGAGCAGGAATTCAAGGCCCATACCTAAACATAGTAAAAGCAATCTACAGCAAACCAGTAGCCAACATCAAAATAAATGGAGTGAAACTTGAAGCATTCCCACTAAAATCAGGGACTAGACAAGGCTGTCCTCTCTCTCCATATCTTTTCAATATAGTACTTGAAGTTCTAGTGAGAGCAATCAGACAACATAAGGAAGTCAAAGGGATACAAATTGGAAATGAAGAAGTGAAACTATCATTATTTGCAGACGATATGATAGTTTACCTAAGCGACCCAAAAAACTCCACCAGAGAACTTCTACAGCTGATAAACAACTTCAGCAAAGTCGCAGGTTATAAAATTAACTCAAGCAAGTCAGTGGCCTTCTTGTACTCAAAGGACAAGCAGACAGAGAAAGAAATTAGGGAAATAACACCCTTCACAATAGCCACAAACAACATAAGGTATCTTGGCATAACTCTAACCAAACAAGCAAAAGATCTGTACAACAGGAACTTCAAGTCCTTGAAAAAAGAAATCGAAGAAGACCTCAGAAGATGGAAAAATATTTCTTGCTCCTGGATTGGCAGGATCAATATAGTAAAAATGGCCATCTTGCCAAAAGCAATATACAGATTCAATGCGATCCCCATCAAAATCCCAACTCAATTCTTCATAGATCTAGAAAGAGCAATTCTCAAATTTATCTGGAGCAACAAAAAACCCAGGATAGCTAAAACTATTCTCAACAATAAAAGGACTTCTGGGGGAATCAATATCCCTGACCTCAAGCAGTACTACAGAGCAATTGTGTTAAAAACTGCATGGTATTGGTATAGCAACAGGCAAGCAGATCAATGGAACAGGATTGAAGACCCAGAAATTAACCCACAGAATTATGGTCACTTGATCTTTGATAAAGGAGCCACAACCATCCGGTGGAATAAAGATAGCCTTTTCAACAAATGGTGCTGGTTCAACTGGAGGTCAACATGCAGAAGAATGCGAATTGACCCACTCTTATCTCTTTGCACTAAGATCAACTCCAAGTGGATCAAGGACCTCCACATAAAACCGGACACACTGAAACTATTAGAAAAGAAACTTGGGAAGACCCTGGAGGACTTGGGCACAGGGGGAAAGTTCCTGAACAGAACACCAATAGCTTATGCTCTAAGATCAAGAATCCACAAATGGGACCTCATAAAATTACAAAGTTTCTGCAAAGCAAAGGGAACTGTCAGAAGGACAAAACGGCAACCAACAAAGTGGGAAAAGATCTTCACCAACCCCACATCCGACAGAGGGCTAATATCCAATATATATAAAGAACTCAAGAAGTTAGACCCCAAAGAACCAAATAACCCTATCAAAAAATGGGGCACAGAGCTAAACAAAGAATTTTCACCAGAAGAAATTCGGATGGCTGAGAAACACATTAAAAGATGTTCAACATCATTAGTCATCAGGGAAATGCAAATCAAAACAACCCTGAGATTCCACCTCACACCAGTCAGAATGGCTAAGATTAAAAACTCAAGAGACAACAAGTGCTGGCGAGGATGTGGAGAAAGAGGAACACTCCTCCACTGTTGGTGGGATTGCAAAATGGTAAAACTGCTCTGGAAATCAGTCTGACGTTTCCTCAGAAAATTGGGCATGTCACTTCCAGAGGACCCTGGCATACCACTCCTGGGCATATACCCAGAGGATTCCCCTGCATGCAATAAGGACACATGCTCCACTATGTTTATAGCAGCCTTGTTTATAATAGCCAGAAATTGGAAGGAGCCCAAATATCCCTAAAAAGGAGGAATGGATACAGAAAATGTGGTATATTTATACAATGGAATACTACTCAGCAATTAAAAATAATGAATTCATGCAATTTGTAGGTAAATGGTTAGACCTGTAAAATATCATCCTGAGTGAATTAACCCAATCACAAAAGAATGCACATGAAATGCAATTACTGATAAGTGGATATTAATGAGCCCAGAAGCCCTAAATAGTCAAGACACAAATAGCAAGTCAAATGATTCCCAAGAAGAAGAAAGGAGAGGACCCTGGGCCTGTAAAGATTGCATCCAGTTTAGTAAAGAAACCGAGGGGGGAGGGGGAATGATTGGGGAACACTTGGGGGGGAGGAACTGTGGGAACTATGGTGGGTGGGAACTGGGAAAGGGGAAAGCCTTTGGAATGTAAACATAGAATATAGAAAATAAAAAAATTAAAAAAAAGAGTATTTTAGTCTACCTTAGGCAAATTGAGATGGTATGTAGAAGGCTTAGTTGTAGGACTAAGGTCTGTCATCCTCTTCAGTGAAGTAAAACGATTTAGGTAACTTGGGAAGAAAGGAACTACTGGCCCTCATGAGAAATAGAAAACTCTGTGATCTGGTTGTGCAAAGGTATGGTTTAGAAAATGTTGGAGAGGGGGTGAGTGCCATGCAACATTCTCATAAACACGAATTTCCCTGTTACCTTGTTCAGTAAAGGAAGGTCCCAACACTGCTCTTCAGCTTCATACTCTTCCTTCGTTGTTAGAAATTTTACATCATTTGTTTAGTCTTCGGGAGTTCAGGCAACAGCCTGAGCCTGTTTCAAACATCATGGATGGCTGTCCCTGGTTAGGGTCCCTCCTTCAATTTGTCTTAATATATCTATATATGGGCAGGAACATTGTGATTGGATTGAAAATCATAACCTAGCATCCAATTGATAGCTATAAATGTAGTAGGTGTCAATAACACTGGGAAGAACCAGATTTGACTAGAATCCCTTGTTTACAGAAGGAGTCACTTCTGGAAATATGCCTGATAATTTAGGGAAAAAAATCCTACTTTGACCAAATGTGTAAAGGTTGTGGGCCTCATCTTTAACAGGGAATATATTGTGTCGATGGTGAAGTGCAGAAAGGACACAGAAGGTTAACATTTACACTGGGAATTGGAAGATGATGCAGAAAATAACTTATAAGGTGTAAATGTCTCTACAGAGCAGATTCCCATGTTTTCTGAGACGCTGAGGTGAGCTTGCCAGCAGTCAGACCATTTTTCTTATAATCTGGTATTAATCTCTGGATCTTTGTCCTCCACAAACTGTCCAGTTCCAGCACAGGCATGAGTAACAAAGTTGGAACTGATCCTTTTCAAGTGACAGTCTTAAAGACAGAAGATAGATAAGTGCTCAGACTTTTACTGTCATGTCCTAGGACATCATTTCAGAGTGTTCTACGAATCTTCCATCATTTGGGCATTCCTGGTCATCCAGGTCAGAAGGGAAACATTATGAGCTCCAAGAGGAATAGAACTGAGCATTCAATGGAGAGAAATGGATTCTCTATGGATAACATTGTCAGGGGATATTGTCTTACAGTTTCCTAGAGAAAATGAATATTTGCGTGAGTTTTCATGTCAGTGGCTTTTCTGTAGGATTCTTAATCAGTATTTTCTTAAATCCCCTTCAAATTTAATTGCTTGTCTAGAAATCCATTATTCAAAGAAGATAGCATGTATGGTTTTTCCTTGACAGAGTATTTATTTCAAGATTCTTCATTGCATTATTTTTGAACCTAGAGTTTACCTTGAACTGATGGAAAAATCTTGGAAATATTAAGAAAATTATCTGAGACACAGTCCATTATATCAGGAATTTGTGTGGGATTCCTCGATCTAATGAATGTGTAAGCCTCCTTTGGACAACCTGGAATGATCTGAGGCTCCCTTTGCTTTAGTGGGAAGATCTGATGACTTCTTAATTAAATGTAGAAGTGAATGCCACTGGGAAGAAAGGAGGTGCTTATATCCCAGAAAGAGGAAAGAAGATCAAATTATAATAATTCCTAGGTTTTGAACAAACACTAATTTGCTTACCTTGCATCATGGTGTCCTAGCATTGCCTCAACTTCTATCAGTTATTCAGAGTCTAGGGTATCCATATCATTAACTAAATTAGGAAGAGACCAAATATTGATACCATGATTCATAAACAACTTGGGTATGTCTCCTAAGCATGGATAAGTTCAAACAACCAGAGCTGAACCAGATGATGATTTCTCACCATGTCATGTCACTGTACTCAAGGAAGTGCCATAAGGTTCCAGGACTTGCTTCCTCCTCTTGATTTCTGTGAAATTTGTCTAGAGTGAGAAATGCTCCTTGGTCCAACGTAAAATATCCCATGGGCTCTTGAGGAGAAGGTATTCTTATGGGAGCCCATTGGGTAAAGGGCATAACTTTTAAGATTTCAAACATCAGAGTAAGAAATTAACAAAGTTTGAGAACAAAAAAGGAGTTCAAACCCATTGGACAGTAGGGGATTGTCCCAGTTTACCTTCTGTAGAAGAGGATGTTCTAGGCACTCCAGGGCTCCACTCCTCCAGAAAAATTTCCAGAAAAAATGTCTGAAGAATCCACTGGGGACTTGACAGCAATATAAGACCCTGGAACTGTTTCCTACTTAAAGTTACAATAACCCAACTAGGAATAGGTTTGGTGGACAGTTAACTTTCTGGTAAGAAGATTAAAGAGAGAAGGCCTTGGATTCAGGAAGAGGTATTTATTTAATAAACATGGGACTTGAATCCTGAGAGCTCTGAAGGCATTTTATTTTGGGGGGTGATCAAAGTTGGATTTCTTACCAATATGTCCTGAGGGGGAGGCTCTGGTCTCTCTTATTTTAAGGGTGGACCTGTGTCAGCCATGAACAAAAAGAGAAGCTCCTGTGAATTCTTGTTCACACACTAAGCTGAAGCACACTAAGCTGAGTCTGAATGTTTGAGAAAATCTGCTCAGTAGCGGATTGTCCCAGTTTACCTTCTGTAGAAGAGGATGTTCTAGGCACTCCAGGGCTCCACTCCTCCAGAAAACTTTCCAGAAAAAATGTCTGAAGAATCCACTGGGGACTTGACAGCAATATAAGACCCTGGAACTGTTTCCTACTTAAAGTTACAATAACCCAACTAGGAATAGGTTTGGTGGACAGTTAACTTTCTGGTAAGAAGATTAAAGAGAGAATGCCTTGGATTCAGGAAGAGGTATTTATTTAATAAACATGGGACTTGAATCCTGAGCTCTCTGAAGGTATTTTATTTTGGGGGGTGATCAAAGTTGGATTTCTTACCAATATGTCCTGAGGGGGAGGCTCTGGTCTCTCTTATTTTAAGGGTGGACCTGTGTCAGCCATGAACAAAAAGAGAAGCTCCTGTGAATTCTTGTTCACACACTAAGCTGAAGCACACTAAGCTGAGTCTGAATGTTTGAGAAAATCTGCTCAGTCACAAGGTCAGTTTTGCAGCTTGCTTCATCACTGGGGCTTATCTCAGACACATCAGTGCAGATTGAGGAAGATAACATGTTTTTGTTGAAAGTCAGCCAACTCCTTTGGCATAACCTTAATGTCAGGAACAACTTTTAGAGGAATCAAAGCTATGGCCCTCTTCAAAAGATAATCCAACTGGTTGTCATCCCCTCTTGAATTTACTGGTTGTTTTACTTAAACTTGATTGAGTTATTAGCTGGATGATTTACATGTTCCATTTGGTATTGTGGAAACCTCTGCTAGCACCTTTGTCAGGAGGGTTAAATCAGAAGATTCCTAGATCTGAACTTGAAGATCTGATTGACTTTTGATTAAAGGACATATTTCTGAGGTCTCTTTTGTTATAAAAAGCATCTCTGAGGCCCAGTTTCTTAGATGGGGCATTTAAGAGGCCATGTTTTTCAGCCTGAATCTTTCTGAGGCTACCTAAAACAGGGCTGTCATATCCAATATCTGTTTCGTTAGAACTAGAAAGTCTGAGTCTACATTTGTCAGAACGAGAAGGTCTGATAGGTTCTTTGGGGAGAGGAATGAACTACAGCTCTCCCTTTGCAGTGGGATATTTTTAAGATTGCCTTGGACAATATGTGAATATATGTTGCCTCCTAGGACAGGAGGATACATAAGGGGTACATAAAATCATATTGGAATGCTGTGTCTCTCACTGGGCAAGGCAAACATTGTTTGAGAAGAGGGAAATGTTGTTAAAACATTTTGCAAGGTAGTTGAAGGAGAAGGACATGTTGAAGAGGAACAGCTGTGATGCTTTGGGCCATGTGGCAATGTATTTCTTGACATGCATGAAGACATTACCCAGAAATCTGAGAAAGATGACGAATGCCTACAAGTACACCGGGCAGACACAGAGGTACCCTGTTTCTTTGGTGCAGGTGATGACTGCTGGAGAGACTCTTCAGTATATGGAGACAGGCTCAGAGTTTCCAGAGCAGAAATGCAAAGTTTGGTAGATAGGGCATGTGCTAGATCCCTTGAGATTTCTAAAGATTACAGAGAGACTTTGTCCTGTTGTGAATGTCCTGTATACAATGAAAAAGGAGGTAAATTGCCTGTAGTCTCATGGATTGACATAGAGATATCCTGAGATTCTAACATGTGTGATGAGTGCCCCAAATTATTTCTGAAAGATGCTGAATGCTCTTGAAACCATGAGATAGATGGCAAATAACCATCAGTACCCTTGATAGGCGTGGACTGTTTTAGAATCCTTTGATAACATCTCACAATTGGTAATATCCCTGAAGTAATTTGCGGAGTTTTCTGATCCTGTGATGCAGATGACAAAGGATTCATACTCTTTGGGAGGTAAGTTTTTTTTAGTTCCTTCTGTAGGTGAAGAAGTTGCCTCTTCAGATGGTAAATCTCGTAAAGTCTTAGTTTTAGGTTTGTGCATTATCATAGCTGCTTTAGAAGGCAAATGGGCAGTAGTTTCTTGGATAGATGGTGAGGTTTCCTGAGCATCTACTATGATTTACGAGGGCACTGAATTCTTTTGGAAAATTACTGAATGCCCTTGAATCTCTGGGATAGATAGCAAAGAACCCACAGTAGCCTGGACAGACATAGCATGTTCTAGTAGCTTTTACTTATGCCTCACACTTGATAGAGTCTCTGTTGTAGTTTGGGGAGTTTTCTGAGCCTGTGGTACAGATGACAAAGATTAGACACTCCCTTGGGAAGATACTGTTTGTTTAGATTTCTGAGTAGATAAAGATCTTTGTTCAGGTGGCAAATATTTTGGAGTCCAAGTTTAGATTTGTGAAGCTCTGTGGCAGTGTGAGGAGACAAAGAACGTTTCTCAGCCTCTTTTTTATATGGCAATATTTGGACCTTTCTATGCACATGTCGAGAAAATCTTAAAGCTGCTTGTAGTGATATAGTCTGTATCAAATTGTCTTTTTCTGATTTTTTTTGTACCTTCCACTTGGGCAGATTCCAAATGCCCTAAGGTCCCTTGTACATGTGATAGCATTTCAAGAGTCCTTTGCAAATGGAAATCCCCTGCTGTAGATGACAAAGAATGCACATTCTGTTTAGAAGGTGTGTAAATGTTTAGTGGAATTTGCATAGTTATCAAAGTTTCTATGGCCTGTGCAGTACATTGATAAGGTTTCTGGGCATTTGGTGCAAAGAGTGAGTCGTTTACACCTTCCGTTGTGCATAGCAAAGACTCTTGAGATTCTTGTCAAGAAGAGGTAGATACAAAAGCATTTGAAACAAGGGTAAGTAAGGAAATTCTTACAGGATCAGGACCAGACTGGTTATGTCTTGTAAAATCTGTGGCTTTTTTCAAGTGTCTTATAGGTCCCTGAGCATGTAAATATGTCCCAAAATAAGCACCCTGAGACTGTAACGGTTCTTTGCTCCACCGGGAAGAAAGGGGATGTGCCATATAAACTAGACCATACAGAGAATGCCTTATAGTTGCCTGTGCAGATGTGGAGTGTTCACGTGGCTGTTGTGCAGATAAGAACTTTCCTACAGCCCCTTGAACAAAAGACAAAGGCGCTACTTTTCCTTCAGGTGATAGAGTTCCCTTTTGCTACTGGTTAGATTGCATTACATTTATGGGTGCCCTGAGCCATACTGAGATAATTCTAGACCTCTGGTTATATGCAATATTTGATGGAGTTTCCTGAGAAGATGGGAAAAGTCCCATAGGCTTTGGCGCCAATTGTAAGTGTCCAGAAACCATAGTGGCCTTAGGGGAAATTAACTGAGCTTCCAGTCTAGATGACAAAGGTTTTATTCTCTTTTGTGAAGATTGGTATGTTCTCTTTTGTGCAGATTGGTAGGTTCTCATTTTAGTTGGGAGAGATAACAAGTGTGCAAGAGTCCCTTGGGTAGTTGTTGAATTAGCAGAAGTACCCTGGTTATTGTGGAAAAATCCAAAGATATTTGCAAAGATAAAATAGGTCCTGTAAACCCAGAAGAGGATGAAGGATTTCATAGTCATCTTTGCTGAGGGAACATGTCCTATAACCCCTTGTGCTGATGAGGAATATTTCAGATCTCCTGAGATGTGGGTCAAATGTCCTTCAATACTTAATAAGAATGGAATATATTTTTGAACACCTTGTCCATATAGCAAAGGTTCTTTTGTTCCCTGGGCACACAGAGCTCCAGGGGAAGATACTGAACCTCCAAAAGACATTTGGAGTGGTGGTAAACTTTATAGTTGTCCCTGCTTAGAGTTTGATGGTGAAAGGGATCCTAGGGTAGATTGTAAATGTTCTCCATCAACAGTGTTGGAGGCAGAAGGACATTTAGATTCTTTATAAGAATCAAAATTTTCTAATGGCAATACTGTTAGATTTTTTTTTACATGTGGACTTTCCCTTTGACACTTTGTAATATAGAAGAGGTTTTATAGTCTCAAGTCTGATTAGCAAAGTGACAAATCACCTTGATAATGGGGAAAATATTCTTGAGCACTTGAGAGAGATGAAGAAATTCCAAAAACTTCTGTGTCAGGTGGTGAACATACTAGAGATCCTTTGTGTAAACAGAGAAAGCCCTTGAGATTTTTGGGAAGATAAGCCATGACTAGTATGTCCTTTGGTATACTGGTAACTTTCCACAATCCCTTGGTCACCTATGGACTATTCCAAAGTCTTTTAGACAGATATAGAACGTGTGGGAATCACCTGAGGGGTAGTTGTAACATTTGATTTTTTTTTGGCAGGAAGAGATGATGCAAGCCCCACTCTTGTGGAAGTTCCATAGTCTTCTTCGTCAGACAGATCAACACTTAACTTGTGTTTTCTAGAATCTAGATGCATGGGGATGACTTTGGTCAAGGGGAAATGTCTACTATTTCCCTCCAGAAAAAGCATGTTAGTGAAACTCTTGTGGGTAATGAGAGATGGAAATATTAGTGAAGTATCCTGTTCAGATATGGTAGAGCCTATGGCCTCTTGCTATGATGGGGAATGCCTTAATGTGTCTTGTGTACCTGGGAAAATCTTGACTGTTGCTTCAGAATGAGTGGAAAGTATTAAAGTTACCTGTGTAGATGTGGTCTCTTCTCGAGCACCATGGTCATATGTGAGAGGTCCAAGAGACTCATGAGAAGTTTGGGAAGTTTCTAGACCTCCTCTTATACTTGCAGAAGTTCCAAGAAAACTTTCTTCAGTTGGAGAAATGGATAACACCTTTTGTATAGAAGATTCAATGTCATAGCATGCTTGATGTGCAAAACATGCTCCAAGGACTCTTTAGAAGATATAGTAAAATTCAGTCTGTGGAGAAAATGGAATATGTTCTCGAGACATTTGTGGGTCTGCAGAATAACCAACACCCCTATATACAGATGGGTAAGAGATTTTATCCTATGGGGTAGATGGTAAAGGTGGCTCATACTCTTTAGGAGATAGGAAATTTCCAATAGTCTCCTGCGAAGTTTGAGGAGGTCTTAAGGATTTTTGTGTACAGGTAGAATCCAAGGAATCCTCCTCTTTAGATGTACAGGATAGTGCAGATGCCTGTATGTGCATATCATATGCCTTGGCCCCTTGCTCACATTGGATTGGATCCAGAAACATTTGAAGCATTGCAATATGGCCTAGTACACCTTCTGTAGATGCATGACGTCCAAGAGTCCCTTCTAAAGATGGGGCTGTGGTTATAACTACTTTGGCAGAAGTATCCTCTCCCACAGTACCTTTGTGACATAGGGTAGCACTCAGAGAATCATGTACAGGTTTTGGTCACCTATGGAAGTTCCATAGTAGGGGTAGTCTCTGGATGGTCTTTAACTCACACTTTGTTCAATCATTTGTCTTTGAATCCACTTCTGTGGGTATTTCTTTTCTTTTTCTTCAAAAGACCAAAGGATTCATAAGTTTTTCTTCCTCAATCTCACACATCATTTGATATGTGAATAGTGTCATGGGTATTATGAGCTTCTAGGCAAATATCTATTTATCAGTAAGTGCATAACATGAGTGCTCTTTTGATTTTGGGTTATCTCCCTCATGATGATATTTCCAGTTCCATCCGTTCACCTAAGAACTTCATGAATTCATTGTTTATTATGACTGAATAACACTCCACATTGTAAATTCACCACATCATCTCTTTCCATTCCTCTGTTGAAGGACATCTGGGTTCTTGCCAGCTTCTGCTTTATATAAATAAGGGGGCTATAAACATAGTGGAACATGTGTTCTTATTTCAAGCTGGAGAATCTTCTGGGTATAAGCCCAGAAGGGGTGTACCAGGGTCCTTCTGTAGACTTCTCGGGAACCACCTTACTAATTTCGAGAGGGGTGGTAGCTTGCAATCTCATCAGCAGTGTAAGAGTGTTCCTCTTTCTCCATATCCTCTCCAGCACCTGCTATCTCCTAAGATTTTTAGTCTTTATGACCAGTGTAATGTGAAACCTCGGGGATGTTTTGATTTGAATTTCCCTGATGATTAAGGATGTTGAAGATTTTTTTAGGTGCTTCTCAGCCATTCAATATTCCTCAGATGAAAACACTTTTTTTTCAGTTCTGTATCCCATTTATAACATGGAATTTAGTTTTCTAGTGTAAATCTTCTTGAGTTCTTTGTCTATTTTGGACATTAGCCCTCTCTCAGATGTAGGGTTAATGAAGTTCTTTTCCCAATTTTTTAGTTTCCACTTTGTCCTGCTCGCAATATCCTATGCCTTACAGAATCTTTGTAATTTTATGTTTTGAATATTTATTCAATTCTTGTTCTGAGAGCATAGGCAACTGGTTCTCTGTTCAGGAAGATTTCTTGGTTTCTCCATCTATGGTGATTGAGAGTTTTTCTACTTATAGTAGACTGGGCTGGCATTTGTGTTCTCTTAGAGTCTAAATGATATCTGCCCAGGATCTTCAAGATCTCATCATCCCTGATGAGAAGTCTGGGGTAAATCTGAAAGGTCATCCTTTGTTTATTTAATAATTTTTTTCTTTGTTTAGTACATTTAATGTTTGATTATTATGTGTCTGGAGTTGTATCTGTTATGGTCCAGACTGTTTGGAGTTCTCTGGACTTCTTATATGTTTATGGACAACCACCTCTTTATGTTAGGGATGTTTTATATTATAATTTTGTTGAAGGTATTTACTAGCCTTTTAAGTTGAAAATCTCTTCTATTTCTAAATCCTTACTTTTTTTTTATTCTTATTATATCCTGGATTTCCTGGATGCTACATAGACAAACACATTAATATTGACAATTTCCTGGAAAATTTTAAGATAAAAAGATATAAATTATCTTTCTAAGTTAATTGAAGGTGGAGTTAAAATTGTTTTGGTAAAATCAGTGATTTACATTGAAAAACATTTCTGGTGCTGTTCTTGGTTTTGCCATTTGCTATTTAGTTATCTCTGATGTTAGCTGATGTCACTGTCTCTGATTGTGGCTTATCTTCCATGAAAGCTTCTGTATCTGTGCTTGTGTGAGACTCGTTCTCTCAGTATACACAGGTTTGTAGGTACTCCTGTGAGACCTGCTCTCTGTGGTTGTATTTGGTTATGCACATGTGTGGTCCTGGTCAACTCTGGGCACAGGCAGTTATCAGAAGTAGCCTGTCCCAGGCTGTTCCCAGGCTCTTGTGACCTCACGGTTTCTGTTTGTTTCCCCTAAGCAGCACAGGTGGTCCTTCCTGTGTGCCAGGGGTCTCTCCACTCCTGAGTACATCACTTGTATTTGGTATGTGATGGAAGAGTGTGATCCCAAGCCGAAGAAGGAGACCAGAGTGCTTCTGCTAGAGGGTTCCAGGTGTGATCCTTTAGTGGGGTGGTTCTACCTGTGCATGCAAGCCCCTCTGCAATTCTGTGTGTTTAAGCTGCCTCCCTGTGCCACTTGGGTATGGAACACTCTGCCAGAGGATAGAACCTAGTATGAGACTGAAACTGGAGGGCGTCTGCCAGAGGTTACCTGGTCTGAACTTCTGAAGATCAGGCTTGGTTTTACCTGTGCAGGCTGGTTTCTACACACTACTGTATGTTGAATCTGTCTCCCAGAAACACTACGTTATGGTGAGCTGTGGTAGAGAACTGCTTATGATCTGATGCTTGCCTATGAACATCTGCTAGTTCTGGTGCTACCTGTCCTTGGTGTATCTAATGGGAGTCTGTCCTTCCTGTGATTCTGGATGAGACAGAACTCCTCAGAGTCGAGCTGTTTCTGTGATAATTGGATTCTTGGATTCTGTAATCATGATATCCTGAGTGGGTCCAAGCTGCAAGGAGTCAAGCTGTCTGTGCTCCTGAGATTCTTACTCGTGTAAACAAGATCCTATGACCCTGGGATCCTGGGATCCCGGGGTCCTTGGATTCTTGTCTTGTGATATTGCCTGAGATTGAACCTATCTCTGTGTATTGTGGTACTGGAAGAGGAGTTTGTGCCCAAGGTCTGCTCAGGATTCAGAATCAGAAAGAACATAAGGAACATGAACCTCTGTTTTGTTGGAGTTCCTGCATGCCTGGGTCGTCCTGGTCCCACTTCCTGAAGATTTTGGTATAGATGTTGTGTCACCTCTGATCCTCATTTATTATTTTCAAGTTCAATCAATTTCTCTGCAAATATCATGCAGTTGTTCTTTTAATAGTTGAAAAGAAATTTCATGAATTCATTGTTTTAATGGCTGAATAGAATTCCATTGTGAAAATGTACCACATTGTCTGTATCCATTCCTCTGCTGAGGAACATCTGGGTTCTTTCCAGCTTCTGGCTATTATAAAACTGGCAGCTACAAACAGTAGAGAATGTATCCTCATTACATGTGGGAGCATCTGCTGGTTATATGCCCTGTAGTGGTATAGCTGGTTCCTTGAGTCCAATTTTCTGAGGAACCACCATGTTGATTTTCATAATGATTGTACCAGCTTGCAAACCCAGTAACAACGGAGAATTCCTCTTCTTCAACATTCTATCCAGCATCTGCTGTCATTTAAGAGATTTTAGACATACTGTCTGTTGTAAGGTAGAATCTCAATGTTGTTTTGATTTACATTTTCCTGGTGACTAAGGAAGGTCTACATTTCTTTAGGTGTTTCTCCTGTGATTACAGTTTCCTCAGATGAGAACTCTCAGTTTAGTTTTATTACCCATTGTTGAATGGGGTTATTTGTTTCTCTAGAGTCTAGTGTCTTGTGTTTTTTATTTATTTCTTCTTTGCCCTCTATCAGATGTAGGATTGATAAGGATCTCTTGGAAGACCCAAATATGGATATTTCAGTGATTTTTAGATTTTAGAATGGTGTCCAAAATCCTCACAGGTGGAAATATGGAAACAATGAATGGAGCAGAGACTGAAGAAAGGCAATACATAGACGGCTCGACCTTTGGATCCATCCCATAAAGAGCCAAAAACCCTGCCCTTTATTGTGGATGCCTGGGAGTACTTGCTGTTGGAAGCCTGATATGGCTGTCTGATGAGAGTCTCTGCTTGATTTCTCTACAAAATATGTCTGTTCATAGTTAATATATTCTGAAGAGTAATAAATATTTGTAATGTTCAAATTCTGTAATAAAGATTTTAAAGACTACTTTTATTCTCTCTCTCTCTCTCTCTCTCTCTCTCTCTCTCTCTCTCCAAGGGTGTCAAAGAAGGCCCAAGACCAAGAGAGCAAAGCCATCAAAATTAATCAATAAAACTCAAAATAACTCACAAAAACTTAAGCATGAACCACAAGGCCTGAATAATTGTACAACATGTGTGGGTATTTGTGTGTGTGCATGTGCATTTGCGTGTATGTCTTTGTATGTGTAAGTGTGTGTAAGTGTATGTGTGAGTGTGTGTACATAAGTGTTTTGGAGGTTTGGAAAGTGTAGATATGGGAAAAATTATCAGTATGTACTGTATGACAAAAGAATATATATTTAATAAAAGGAAGGAGAAAGAAAATATGGTTTATCTGAAAATATGTAGGAAGAAAATCCATTAATTTGTTAACCTCAAAGTTTAAATAATCGAAATAAAGTAAAATAAAATAATCTTTTATTGTTATGTTAATGGTTTTTATAATAAAGTTGAAGAAGATAGAATGGATTAATTTATAGAATGTTTATATAGTTAACTGTGATTTTAAAATAAGCAATCACTGTAATGGGAAATTTATAGAAAGAGCTTCCATGCTCGTCTAGCCTCCCTGTTGGTGAGCCATATTTACACTTTTTAGTAAAGCACATTAATTTTTTAAGTCTCCTTTGACTTTTACATGTTTGTCTCTAAGGTTCACAGTGTTAATGATGGTATATTTTTACATATTCCATTGAAATGGCAAAACAAATTTAGGTAGTGAACATATTTGGGAATGAATATAAATTTTAGAAAATTAAAAAAAAACTTCATTTTCTTGAGCAGGTATTATTCCTTATATTTATCTATCAATGATCTCTCTCTCTCTCTCTCTCTCTCTCTCTCTCTCTTTCTCTTTCTCCCTCTCTCTCCATCTATATTTCTTTCTACCTGTTTATAACTATCTCTCATCTCTCATATCAGACATATATTTGTGAAAATTTTTAATTAATATAAATACTCATGTTTCAAACATTTTTAAAATGAATACATTTTAAATGCAAAAGTTTGAAGGACATTGAAGCACTAGTCACTGTCAGTTATGGCATGAGCCTTTAAATCTTGACATTACAATGACCTGTCACCCTGACTACTAAAGAATCATGAGACCTCAGTGGTTGGTTTAACAATTGCAGTCTTCAGTTTGGTATTTAGTGATTAGTAGGAAATCCATAAATTACATTCATTTTTTTTTTATTCCATGCTCCACTGTAAAGGTATGCATAAAATAACTAATTAGATTCTTATGATAGTCTAATAAAATCAGGACATGATCTGTCTACATTCCTTGAGATATTTGGAACTAACTTATAATTTGACAGTGGCTTAGTACAAACTTACTTAATTGTGGGGAGCCGATGGCCGGCCCAAAACATCCTGCAGGCCCAAAACATCCTTCCGGTCCAAAACATCCTGCTGGCTTGAAGTAAACAAGTCAGTGCGCAGGTGCTGGGTAGTTTACCATATGGGGCATTTACACTGTGGAATGCTCTTCAGTCATTATAAACAATGAATTCATGAAATTCTTAGGCTAATTGATGGAACTGTAAAATAACATCCTGAGTGAGGTAACCCCAAAACAAAAGAACACTCATGTTATGCACTCACTGATAAATAGATATTTACCTAGAAGCTCAAAATACCCAAGACTCAATTCACATGTCAAATACTATGTGAGAAGGAGGAAGAACAACATATGAATCCTTTGGTCATTTGAAGAAAGTGAAAAACAAATAGCCACAGAAGTGGATGCAAAGAGAAATGATTGAGCAGAGTGTGAGAGAAAGACCATCCTGAGCCAACCTCATGCAGGGATGCATCCTATAGACAGTTAGAATCCCCAGGCATTATTGTGGATTCCAACAGGTGCTGGCAGATCAGAGCCAGAGAGAGCTCTCACGTGGGAGACCCTGCTAGTGAATGACAAACACAGAGGCTGACACTCCCAGCCAGCCATTGAACTTAGCAGTGTCCGCACTCACAGAGCTAGAGAAAGGACCCAAGGAGCTATGGTGATAAAGTTATTGCCTGCTGTCATAAGGAATCAAGATGGTGGCCATAGAAATTAGTGAGATTCTACCTGTCTCAGGAAGCTATGGTGATTTCCCCAATGCATGCATGGGACCCTCAATGGAGACCATATTTGGTGAAGGATCATTATTGCCACCAGATTCACTATTGATGTTGATGATCCATCCTCCCAGTGATAAGTGCTCACACCTGTAACCACTTTGATGTCAATGATCCTTCTTGTTACTGGAAATATATTTATGTGAATGATATTTTCTGTCCAGTGAATTTACACTGATATCTCTGATATAACTGATAATAGACCCAATGGAATCTATACAATGTCAAAACTTTACACCTACTGCATATGTGTGAGCACAGGCAGGTTCGGCCTGTGTGTGCTATTGGACTGGTGGCCCAGTACCTGAGAGACCCAAGAGTTCATGTCGGTTGAGAATTTTTGATCTTTGTATGTTAGCATTTACAAGAATGCAAATATGTCCATTTTAACTCCTGATATAAAGTCCAAATGGATCCAGGACCTCCATATGATACCAGTTACAAAGGAACTAACAGAAGATAAAGTGGGGAAGATCTAAAAGCATATGGGCAGCAGGTGAGATTTTCCTGAACAGAAAATGAATAGCTTGAGCTCAAAGATCAAGAATTGACTAATGGAAAAAATTCTATAAGGCCAAGTACACTGTCAATAGGACAAAGCAGCAACCAACAGGATTGTAAAAGATCTTTACCAACCCTACATTCAATAAAAGTCTAATAGCCAATATATTCAAAGAACTCAAGAAGTTCAAATCTAGAAAAGCAAATTACCGTATTTAAAATGTGTTATGGAGCTAAATACAGAATTCTCAACTGAATTCGTCCAGCAGGTCGAGTTTTTCAGGGTCCCCGAAGAGTCGCTACCTGAGGGTCAAAAGGGGTCAAGAGAGAAAGAAGACCAAGCACGCAAAGGAAAAGAGTCTGTCTGGTCACGTCAAGGTCTCCACTTTACTGAGCACAAATTCTTAGTAATATAGTGCTCAAATGAGGAACTTCACACAAGCAAGGGTGGGCTACAAGGGGCGAGGAGCAGGGAAGGTTATCTGCCTGGCACATCTGCTGCTTGTGTAAGCCAGAACGTTCTGTGGTTTGGGCTGGAACGTCATAGGTAAGTTGTGGTTAGGGCAGGGCTGGAGCATCTTGGGTAAGTTGAAGCTGGAACACCTTGTGGGCACACTTGCAGCAGTCCTTTACCTTTTACTCTTTAGAGAGGTTTGCAGAATTATTATAGTTAAATTGGCAATCTTGCCAAAAGCAATATACAGATTCAACACAACCCCCATCAAAATCCCAACAGAGGTCCTCATGGAGTTAGAAAGAGCAATTCTCAAATTCATCTGGAATTAAAAAAACAGGATAGCTAAAACTATCATCAACAGTAAAAGAACTTCTGGGGGAATCAATATTCGGGACCTCAAGCAATACTACAGAGCAGTAGTGTTAAAAATTGCATGGTATTGGTTCAGTGACAGAGGGTTGGGTCAATGGAATAGGATTGAAGAAGCAGAATTGAACTGACACATCTATGGTCAATTGATCCTTGACAAAGGAGCTGGAAAAATCCATTGGAAAAAAGATAACCTTTTCATCAAATGGTGCTCACTAAAGTGGAGATCAACATGCAGAAGAATGAGAATTGATCCACTCTCATCTCCTTGTACTAAGCTCAACTTCAAGTGGATCAAAGACCTCCACATAAAACCAGACACACTGCCATTAATAGAAAAGAAACTGGGGAAGACTCTTGAGGACATTGGATCAGGGGAAAAATTCCTGAACAGAACACCAATAGCTAATGCTCTAAGATCAAGAATAGACAAATGGGACCTTATAACATTACAAAGTTTCTGTAAGGCAAAAGACACTGTCAAAAGGACAAATTGGCAACCAAGAATTTAGGGAAAGATCTTCACCAACACCACAAATAACAGATTGCTAATATCCAATGTACACAAAGGACTCAAGTAGTTAGACCCCGGAAAACCAAATAACTCTATCAAAGAATGGAGTACAGAGCTATACAAATACTTTTCACCTGAAGAAATTCCTATGGCTGAGAAACACCTAAAAAATGTTCAACATCATTAGTCATAATGGAAATGCAAATCAAAACAACCCTGAGATTTCACCTCACACCAGTCAGAATGGCGAAGATTAAAAACTCAGAAGACATCAGGTGTTGGCGAGGATGTGGAGAAAGAGGAACACTCCTCCACTGCTGGTGGGAATGCAAGCTGGTACAACCACTCTGGAAATCAGTTTGGTGTTTCCTCAGAAAACTGGACGTGATACTTCCGGAGGACCCAGTCATACCACTCCTGGGTATATACCCAGAAAATTCCCCAGCATGCAATAAGGATACATGCTCCACCATGTTCATAGCAGCCTTATTTATAATAGACAGAAGCTGGAAAGAACCCAGATATCCCTCAGCGGAGGAATGGATACAAAAATACGTGGTATTTATACACAATAGAGTACTACTCAGCCATTAGAAACAATGAATTCACGAAATTTTTAGAAAAATTGATGGAGTTGTAGAACATCATACTAGGTGAGGTGACCCAGTCTCAAAAGAATACCCATGGTATGCACTCACTGATAAGTGGATATTAGAATCCTGGGACACCAACAACACAATTCACATACCAAATGATATCTGACAAGAAGGAAAGGTGGACACTGGTACTGGAAAAGATCTAAACATCAGTGTAGGGGAATACAAGAACAGGGAAGTGGGAAGGGGTATATGGGAAACCTGGGGAGGAAAAAGGGTATGGGGGGTGTTTGGGGGGGCAGGGAACCAGACAAAAGGAAATGAAATGTAAATAGACAATATAACCAAAAAAAGCCTCCATGAAAGGGGCTTCTCTAAAACCATATGTCAAAGTAAACTATCCCTTTTGTGAGTAGATGTGGTCAAAGTATTTATTCATAGCAACTGTAAATTAATACAATGGACATTGTGGGTTTATCAAAAAGTACACAGAAAATATGAATTGGGTAGTTAGTGGTAGAAGGATAAAAGGAATGGGAGAATTAGAAGAGATGAAATGCAGATTGGAATTTTTCTCTCAACCTAAACACCCATCAGCTAAGAATAAGGAAACTGGGTAACTTTACTCTTTGGAAGTTTATGTTCTGATTGGATTCAAGACCCACTACACAGATGAGGACCTATGATTCCTAGGGCATTTTGATCAATTCTCATAGCTCAGGAAGTCATTGGCCATAGATGAGCATTTACTATGATTGCTTTTAGCTAGATTGATATAGTAATAATCCACCCACACATGAAAATGTCACATATATTTGGGTAATATTTAGTTGTGGTAATAATATACTTCAATCATTCACCGCAAAAAGACAGAAATATTATGCTATTTCAAAGAAGAAGCATAAATAATTGCATACATTATTTTAATAGGTAAATTAAAAGCAAAGAAATACATAAACTCTGTATGTTCATTAACATATAACTTATATGGAGTATAGGTATTTTTGTAGTTACACAATAGTGTGAATTATTTTGACAGTTTCTGTCATCCTGAGTTCACGTTACACTCTTACCTTCTTATGTATTTATATTTCTCCCTAATCAGAACCTGGCAGACTATTCTGTGTTCTCCATCAGTTCACTTGTAATTTCCTTTTGCCCCATCTACTGCTCTCTGACTTCAAAGCCTGCAATGGTTGCTATTTACTTTACTGGTTCCTGAAGTTTCTTCATGTTATGCACTCATATTGGAAAATTTTGATCCAGGAGCCACTGATGAGCAGAAACATGTAACATTTCTGATTTAGTGTAGATTACCTCCCTCAGTACCATGTTTTAAAATTTTATACATGTACTTGGAAATATCCTTACTGCATTTTTTGACAGATGAATATTCTTCCATACTGTATATGGACCACATATACAATCATCAGTTAGGGCATTTATGTCAGGTGTATTTCCTAGTTATTGTGAAGATATCAATAATGAATATAACTGGTAAATATTTATAGAAGAACTTTGAGTGTTTGGTTAAATAACTATGTTTAATAAGATTTAGCAAATTTAAAAACAAAAAATATCAGTATAATGTGCTTGAGGAGGAGATGTTTTACCTACTTTCCCTACTTATGTAGTAAAATGTTCTTACAAAAATGAATTTATTGTTTTTGAGAGTGAAACTGTTTATTTGCCTCTCAAATTGAGGTTTCTGTTTTCATGACAGGGAAGTCACAGCAGTGAGACCTTGAGAAATTGATTACATTATTATTATTGATTATTATTAACTTGTCTTCATTTTTTTACATATGTGCACAGTACCTTGATTCCTAAATAATTAAATTATTAGTTAACACAAAACTGCATCTTGGTTCTTATAGGACATCTTATAAATAAAGGTTTACATTTTAGTAAATTTCAGAACCCTAAATGGTATTGGTAATGCTTATATTTTATAAAAATATTAGAATAATAACTTTTAATGGTTGTTAAGAGAAAATCAAGGAACTAGAAATTCACTGATATGAAAACAATTACCATATGCATGAGAAAATTTCCTTTTAGCTATTTTCATATTTTAACAGCCATTTTGGTTTAACTTCTTAATTTAAAATTAAAATATGTATGAATATGTATTATGATATTTGTTAAAGTACCCAAAATGAAATGTAATAAGAGTTGATAAAAAGATTGGACTGTAAAGAATACAGTGTGCCTTCATACAAGGACTCTGGCAAATATTGATAAGGTAAGAAAAACAGGTTATTTGACTTCTGACATATTTCTGTTATTAAATAAAAAATATCCTTAATTTATGTTTCTCATTGTGCTATGAGTTTTTAGAGACATGTTATTTAAAAAAACATTTTATATGCAAAATTCTTGTTGTGCTGGAGAGAGAAAAATGAATAATTCTTCAAATGTGTACTGACATTTAGCTTTAAGAGAAGGAACTTGTCAAGGAAAATGTTGTAATTTCTCATGGAAACTCATATTTGTGACTCTGAGTTCTCTAAAAGAATTCTGACCTATTACCTTGTTTACTAGAGTTTTCTCAATATACACTTAAATAGATGAATAAACACAGAGAATTTTATGCAGGGCTGTTTTAAAAACGATAGAGAAAAACTGGGGCACTGCCAGCAATGAACTTAAAAGTCTGTAATATAATATGAAGCAAAATGGAAAGGGAAGAAGTTGAAACATGTTAATTGTAAATCATAGAGAATGGTTATGTGGTGAGGGGGGTATCTGGGAAAGGGGAAAGCCTTTGAAATGTAAACAAAGAATATAGAATAAATAATAAAAAAGAATGGTTATATGTGAGTGAGGGAATAGCTAAGAAATAGAAGTAGAACAGAAGCAGAAATATTTAATAGGTTAGCAAAATAAAAGAACATTTTGCACCTATGGCCAGCTAGTGGTAGAGTTTTTAAACATATTTCAACTTAATAAAGTTAATAAAACTAAATATTAAATAATAAAATATAATATTTTATTCCTATTTATTTTAACACTTGAAAATATTTGTTTCTACATTCTAGGGATATAATACGTTGAAATAAAAAAATTACATGCTAACTACTTTATTATTTTTTTTAATTTATAAGAAGAGAAAATGGCAAAATGCAATGAAAAAGGCCATAAAATTTCCTGTAGCCTTGTGGGATTTAGTGGTTTCCATTGCGATGTAGACTATGCATAGGTAAACACTCTTGCATTAGGAATAATTTTTAACATTAGTAATTAATGAATTGCCTCAACACAGACAACCATATCCTTACACTACTTCTGTTTAAAATTTCCTTTTAAGGGTTCTCACATTAATTTTAAATAAAATGGGCAATTATCTTTTTGAATTTGATAGGCAAGTATATTGTTCTAATTATTGCCATTAATGAATATAGTATCCAAATAGTATAAGCTGAAATTTGTTGATATTCTATCTAGTTATAGTTATCTGTATATTGAGCCCATGGGGTTTACACTCAGCTGTCATGGAAAACCATGGGTACTGCAGAAATTAACCCCAAAGATGTTGTCCCAATTATTTTTATCTCATGGAGTGAAAGGTGGAGTATTCATGTGTGGATTGTGAAGACTTATAAAAAGGTAGAAAATAAATGTTTAGTTATATGACTGAAATGGGGGAGATTAAAAACTTAAAGTTTTGGATGTCAGAAAAAGTTTTCAAATGAATGAATACTTTGATGTTATATTTGGGATAATACAGAGTTATATTTATGTGCTCATGTTATATTTTATTGTTATTTTTTATCATTGAAAAAGTATTAATTCTCCGTGTTAGCAATAACAAAATATACCTAACACTCAAGTACCATGTGTGTTAAACTTTCTGAAATATGGGCATGATTCCTGCTGCTTCTGACAACTATGTTGAAGTCAATGATCTCTTCTGTCCCCAGTAACCATGCTGACTATCAATACTCCATGCTTTCTAAGAAATCTTGTTGATAGCCATGATCCATGTAGTACCACCACATCTTGATCTTGCCACAAGAGAGTCATGTTGAAAACCTTGGACCATCTTGCTGCTTAAGACAATGTTGAAGTTAGCGTTATGGGTTTCTAGAGTGGTCCAGTTGAAAGTCTATGACCTTAAATGAAAACTAAAACTATGTTGATATAACTCATGACTATTCACACCTACCAATCAAATGGAGAACTTGCAAAACACATGATCCCTGTTGCCAGCTGAGACCCTGTTGAATTCCGTGGTCAGTACTGCCTCAAGAAACCATATTCAGTGAAGTGTTTTACTTTTCATCCAACAACCTATATAATGGGCGAGGGCACAGGCACCATGAGTGATAGTAGTGGCAGCAGCCTGGAGGCCATGAGTGGCCAGGAGCACCAGTACAGCTCTCTACCCTCAGCACAGCTGCTAACCAGAAAGTACTTCCACTATTATTATCATATCCCTATTTACTTGCCATATATGTGTGTGGGAGCACCTCTGACTCCTGCCTGGCCTGCAGGACATGTTGCAATACTCGTAATTCTTGGGAGAATGCAGAGCAACACTGAAGCTCTACACCTTGTACCTCGAGAACCCAGTGCTGACCTGTTTGAGGACCTGTCAGAGAACAGTGTCTGAATTGCTGGTTCATCCAGCTGTCTCTGCGCACAGGAGATGGCACTCCCACTTCCTGTTAAACTGATTCACATGACTATGCCAAAAATACTTCCTTCAACACAAGTGACCACCTGAGGGGTATGGCACTGATGTCTGCAGTGGGAGAAAACACCAACCCTGAGAAATGTGACCTTAACAGTGTGTCTTGTATTCAGGTCAAGTCATCCTCCACAAAGGCATCTGATTGTCCTCCCCTGTGAAAGTCACATCTTCTGTGTAACAGGATTCTTACATATATGCTTTTTAATAAGTATGACAAAATGAAAAGAGACCCATATTACTTATGTTGCAGAAAACACGTGTTCAAGTGGATCAAAGATCTCACCTAAAACCACGCACATCAAATATAATAGAAGAGAGATTGGGAAAGAGCAACAAATTCAGTGGCATAGGGTGAAATTTCCTAAATAGACCTCCATTGACTCAGGGTCTAAGATCAAGAATTGATAAATGGGACCTCATGAAACTGAAAAGTTTCTCTAAGTCAAAGGACATATTCAATAGGACATAGCAGCAAATCACAGATTGAAAAAATCATTCTTCACTGTATGCAAATCTGATAGAGGCCACATAACCAAAATATATAAGGAATCCAAGAACCCAATATCCGAAGAAACAACAACACAATCAAAAACTGTCTGTAAAATTAAACAGAGAATTCACAACAGAGAAATCTCAATTGCCTGAGAAGTACTTAAAGACATGTTCAAAATCGTTAGAAATCAGAGAAAATGAATCAATATGAATAAGAGATTCCATCTTATACCAATCAAAATGACAAGGATCAAAAACTAAGGTGAGAGCACATGATGGGGAGCATGCTGAGAAAGAGGAAGACTCCTCCATTACTAGTGGGATTGTAAACTGGTACAACCACTCTGGAAAATAATCTAGAGTTTCTCTTGAAAACTGGAAATAAGTCTAAATGGAGACCCAACTCTACCATTCTTGGGCATATACTGAACAGATCCTTACAATGCCATAGAGGCACATGCTCCACTATGTTCTTACCAGCCTTATTTGTGACAGCCTGAAACTAGAAGTAATCCAGATGTCCCACATCAGAAGAATGGATACTGATAATGTGGTTAATTTACATGATGGAATACTATTCAGCTCTTAAGAATGGGGACATCATGAAATTTGCATGCAAAAGTGTGAGATTAGATAATGTCAATCTCTTTTTGGTAACTTGGACCCGAAATACATGCATGGCATGAACTCCCTAGTAAGCGCATATGAACTAAAAACCCCAGAATACACAGGAAACAATACACAGAACTGAAGATGATAAGGAGCCTGAAGGACCCAAGTCAGTGTGCCTCAATCCTGTTTGGAAGGAAGAAGACAGCAATCATGAGGGGTGCAAGACTTGGGAGTGTTCTAGGTGGGAGAGGGAACAAGGACTAGTAAAGAAGAACACGATTAACTTTTGGGTGGGTGGGTAGACAACAGGAGTGGGACCCTTAGGGCTAGCAGAAGGAATCAAAACAGTTAGCCTTGGGAGGTAGGAACCTTAGGGGGGACCCTCTAGAATATAACAGAAAAAATGGGCTGATAGACACTCAGGACTCAGAGGAGGAATCTTAGATGAAATGCATAACAGGGGAAAGAGGGAACCTGTAGAGTCTAGTTCTAGGAGAAGGACAGGGAGTCCAGTGACGAGATGGTGTAGGCATCCCATAGTAAAAATTTGGACCCAGAAATCTTCCCTTTGAAAAGAATTGTAGGGAGAAAAATGGAGAAGAATCGGAGGGAAAGTATGTCCTGTGACTGCCCCAAATTGGGATAGAGTCAAGGAAGGCTCCAAGGCCTGACACTGTTACAGATGCCACAGTGTGCTTTCAGACAGAAACCTAACATTGCTGGACTCCAAGAGGACCAACCAAGCAGATTAATGAGTCAGACGCAGACACTTACACCCAACCAATGTTCAGGAGCTGGGGACACCTGCGTCTGAGTAATGGAAAGACAGGAAGAAGCTGAGAGGTTGGGTGAAAACATTGGGAAAACATCAGTTTCAAATAACCTGGACCCCTAACATCTCTCTGGCACTGAGTCACCAACCAGATCTCATATATTAGCTTCTATGAAGCCATTACCCCAAATACTGCAGAGGACTGCTTGCTCTCTCCTAGGTGAAAGATGATGCAACTAACCCTTTAGAAACATGAGGACCCAGAGCATGAATGTACGTAGTCCAGTGCAAGGTGGAATGTGTGGACATGCTGCTGGAGATCAAGGTTTAGAGAGCATAATTGGAAAGAGGAACTTTAAGAAGGAAGAACAGGAAGGAGAGGAGGGCTAGACAGTAAAAGAAGACAAAAGATAATTTTAAAAGAGAGATAAATAAGTCAAATTCACACTCAAAATTTGAATCTCCTTCAGTCCTTTTGGAATATATGTGTAATGCCTTCAGTATGTTGGCTTTTCCTTTGGCTTATACCAATCACACTAATGAGGGTCATTGTGCTGAGTGGTTTTATATGAGAATAGTTTTCCCAAAACAGTTTGGATTTCTTCTCTATGTCTACATTGTGTAAGTGTGATTTAGGATATGTACATCCTGTCTAAAACATAAACATACAAGATTCCTTTTGCAATTTTCATTACATTACATTACATTACATAAAAGTCTTTGTAAGTTTCGTTAATAGCTTTTAATGTTTTTATTTCCCTGCACATATAGTATTTGATTATTGTGTCTACTTGATGTTCTATATGTATTTTTTTCCAATACAGGGTTGCTCTGTGTAACCATGGCTGTCCTGGAACTCACTCTGTATACCAGACTGGCTTGAAACTCAAAAATTCACCTGACTCTGCCTACCACGTGCTGGTATTAAAGGTGTGCCCCATCACTACCTGCTTCATTACAACAACCTTCCTTACATTTTTTTCTAGTTCTGCCAATTTACCTGCAAATATCTTGATTTCACTTTTCTTCATGGATGAACACCCTTTGATTGTGTAAATGTGACATGTTATTACTATTTGTCAGGTGATGTACACCTAGGCTGTTTCCAATTTCTAGTTATTATAAATAGAATAGAAATGAATCTATATAAGCAAATATCTACAATAAGACATGGAGTCAATTGCATATATGCCCAGTATGAATATAGCTGGGTATTTTGGAATATTTTTTTCTTCCTTTCGGGGAAAAAAAACACAATGAATTTGACAAGGACCCTTCCAGTGTTCACTCTAACCAACAGCAAAAGTTTTTCTTTCCCATCATCCTTGCTATCATTTGCTGTCTTTTGTTGTACTATCTTGGACATTATAATAACTATAGGATATAATCTCATTCCTGTTTTCTCACCTGAAAGGTGGGAGACACTCACAACTCAATGCTCAATTAGTGTTGCACATGTGTCTTTCAATATGTGTGTATCCAATAGAACACAGAAAACCTGCTTATTAGTTAAAATAACTCTACAACACCTTCCAAATGCCACTTTATTCTCCTAAGATGTGGACTATGGAGAACTCATCCACATAGTTTTATTGTGCCGCTGTTTATTTTCTGGTTTTCTGATCTGTCCATTGGGGAAAAGTGGAGTGTTGAAGTCACCTACACTTATTGTGTTAGGTGTAATGTGTGCTTTAAGCTTTAGTAAAGTTTCTTTCACGAATGAGCTTGCCCTTGCATTTGGAGCATAGATGTTCAGTAGTGAGAGCTCTTCTTAGTTGATTTTCCCTTTGACCAGCAAGAAGTGACCTTCTGTGTCTCTTTTGATGACTTTAGATTGAAAGTCAAATTTATCTGATATCAGAATGGCTACACCAGCTTGTTTCCTGAAACCATTTCCTTGTAAAATTATCTTCCATCCTTTTACTCTAAGGTAGTGTATGTCTTTTACACTGAGATGTGTTTCCTGTTTGCAGCAAAATGTAAGGTCCTATTTCTGTGTCCAGTCTGTTAGTCGGTGTCTTTTTATTGGGGATGAGTCCATTGATGTAAAGAGATATTAAGAAATAGTAATTATTACTTCCTGACATTTTGGACGTTATTTTTTATATTTGAGTGGTTCTTTTCCTTGGGGTTTGATGAGAGGGGGTTTCTATCTTGCTTCTTCTGGGGTGTAGTTTCAGCCCTTGTGTTGGTGTTTTTCCCCTATTATCCTTTTTAGGGTTGGGTTGTTGGAAATATATCGTGCAAATTTGGTTTTGTCATGGAATACCTTGGTTTCCCCATCCATGGCGATTAAGAATTTTCCTGGGTATAGTAGTCTTGGCTGAAGTTTGTGTTCTCTTAGAGTCTGCATGATATCTGCCCAGGATCTTCTAGCTTTCATGGTCTCAGGTGAGAAGTCTGGTGTGATTCTGATAGGTCTTCCTTTATATGTTATTGGCCTTTTTATCTTATTGCCTTTAATATTGTTTCTTTGTTTAGTACATTTGGGGTTTTGATTATTATCGGACAGGTGGTATTTCTATTCTAGTCCAGTCTGTTAGTGGTTCTGTCGGCTTCTTGTATATTCATGGGCATCTCTCTCTTTAGGTTGGGGAAGTTTTCTTCTATACTTTTGTAGAAGAGATTTGCTGGCCCTTTAGGTTGTATAGCTTCACTCTCATCTGTCCCTATAATCCTTAGGTTTGGTCTTCTCATTGTGTCCTGGATTTCCTGAATGTTTTGGGATTACCAGCTTTTTGCATTTTGCATTGTCTTTAATTGTTGAATCCATGGTTCCTATGGTATCTTCAACATCTGAGATTTGGTCTTCTATCTTGCATTCTACTGTTGATATTTGTACCCATGACCCCTGATTTCTTCCCAAGGTTACCTATCTGCAAAATTGTCTCCCTTTGCAATTTCTAAGTTGTTTCTACTTCTGTTTTTAAATTCTGGATGGTTTTGTTCAAATATTTCACTTGCTTTTTTTGTGTTTTCATGTAATTCTTTAAGGGATTTTTGTGTTTCCTCTTTTATAATTTCTACTTCTTGACCCACGTTCTCTTGTATTTCTTTTAGGGATTTTTGTGTTTCCCCCTTATTAGCATCCATTTTTCGATCCACATTCTCCTGAATTTCCTTAAGTGATTTTTGTGTTTGCCTGGTAAGGGCTTCTAAATTTTGATCTAGTTTCTGCTGTATTACTTTAAGAGATTTGTCTAGGTATTCTTCTATCAGCATCCTGACCAGTGATTTTAGATCTGAGTTTTGTTTTTCTGGTGTGTTGGGGTATCTGAAACTTATTGCTGTTGTAGAACTGGATTCAGATGGTGCCATCCTCCTTTGATTTCTGTTAGTAACGATCTTACATTTGCCTTTTGCCATGTGGATATCTCTGGTGTTAATTGGTCCTGTAGTTACTAGCTGGTGCCTGAACCTCCTGTGGGCTCCTAAGGCTCTTTCCCCATGCCTGGGAAACCTGAACCATTGCCCTGCCAGGCTCCTGCCTACAGGTTGCAGACAGGTGGCCTGAGTCCCCAGAGGTCTTAAACTCAGGATATCTCAGGTACCTGGTTCTCCCTGCTGATTATGCCTGCTGGTTCCACCTGCTCGTTCAAAACAGCTGTAAAAATGGCAGAGGCTACAGCAAGTGCAGGGTCTGCCTTTAGAGCACATATCCCATGCCTGGATGGGGCCCCAGAC
Source organism: Apodemus agrarius (assembly GCA_964023405.1). NCBI lineage: Eukaryota > Metazoa > Chordata > Mammalia > Rodentia > Muridae > Apodemus > Apodemus agrarius. The sequence goes on along the minus strand of OZ030029.1, from coordinate 3,787,847 downwards.
ATGCTGCTCTAGGCGCAGCTCCTACTTAAGGCAAATAATAATTATTTTCAAAACAGATTGAAGAGATTAAATTCACAAAAATATAAAATAATATACTTTCTTCAACATAATTATTAGTACTTATTGTAAGAATAACATGTATAGCAGAATATTGACAATTTGGAGTTAATGAAACTTTATTTCATAGTCTAAATTCCAAATAAACTTGCTAGTATTGAGCTATTGGTAACTTTTCTCTTATAAGTGTCACTCACATTTCTCAGAGTCCTCCTAACTTTAAAATACATATATTTATTAAATTTGCCTTTTCTATCATGGATATTTTCTTTAAAGATACATAGTTATAGTTTTGCTCTTTAGGAGGTTAGAAGGGGCATTTAGGAGGATGCATTAAGTCATACATTCAGAGAATTCTAGGAAACATTTAAATATTGATGTTTGGGATTGAAAACGCTTATTCAGATAGGAACAAAGAAATGTGAACTAAACTGGGAGTTAGGGGGAGATTATTGGCGAAAGGATCACTGAAACCTGTATCAAAGCCTTCAATTCGATTACCAACCAAAACATAATTGGATGAAGAGTAAAATTCATGGGACATGCAAGTAAAGGGTGTATAATTCACATAAAAGGTCAATAAGGCTCTCAAGAGAATGAAGGATGGCGTGCAATTGTGTGACAATTTAAAACATTTATGGGTGTATGAAAATTAATTTATGAGAACTCACATCTTATATGATTTCCAAATGTAACCTGACAAAGATTTTGAATAATTACCCAGCATGCATCAATAGTTCCACAGTAGTAAGAGCCAGAAAACTCTCCTTGACAGGGATTACTAAAAAAAAATTCCATATTCCAATAAAGTATGACACCTCTTGAAATACTGGCCTTGGGGGCCTCAGCAGTTTTCAAAATAACACAACTTCATGACTTTCCTTGGTTACCTGGCTCAACTTCATGGTAAAACCCTACTGATAACAGCACAATACCCTTTAACTAAACTCAATCTCAAAGTGTGTGGAAAACTATCTCCTTTCTGGATAGCTTTTATACTGTCAAAATATGATATTCAGGGTGCTTAGGGTGATAAAAGCTAGCCACAGTCTTTCCCACTGCTGGAAACAACATCCAATAACACTGCCTTGTCAGTCAATATCCTCCCACTGTTGGTATGGCTGTACAACTAATAGCAGTTATACATGTACTTTTAGAGGTGTTTATACCTCATCTACATGAGGGACTGCAATGCTTAATACGGAAATTGTAGTTAGAGGCTCATGGATGGGTAGTTCATAAGTCATAGGATAGAACCTATTAGAATTTTGCTCATGGTGAGTCTGTAAATTCACCTTTTATGTTTATGTTTACTCACATAGGTTGCTAGCAATCTCAGTGTAAAAAGCTTCTTTTGAATCTGACAACAATCATTGAAAAGACCAACTACTTTCCAGTGTTCAGAGAATAAGTGACAGTAAAAGCAAAATCCTAAAAGAAACCACAATGCCATACATTATACCCTCCAAGTCTCAGGGAAAAGCACGAAGGAGGACTAACATGAGGGACATGAAATGGGCAATACTGTGAAATTCTGACTTCTAGACATGAACATGGGCACTGCTTTCATGAATTCCCAGCAATACTGTTTCTCTAGATAGCCATAAGATAAGCCACCCAGAATTATGCACATAAATATGTGGATGAGTTCTCCATACTCCACATCTTAGGAGGATATAGTGGCATTTGGTAGGTGTTGTAGAGTTGTTTTAACTAATAAGCAGTTTTTCCGTGTTCTATTGGATACACTCAAATCCAAAGTCACATGTGCAACACTAGTTGAGCATTGTGAATTATGACAAATGAAATATGACATGAAATGGTGATGGGGCACATTAGACAGGAGTTAGATGGTGTTTAACAAAGTAAATATCAGAATATTAAGATTGAATTTCAGTGTATGGAGACATGAGCGTTTACTTGGGTGCTAACAGTTTCAGTGTTTAAACCCATAACCATCATGGCAGAGAGCATGGCACATTTACACAACCACAGAGGAGTCATTCTCTACTCTCTCGAGATTCCTGTTTAAAATCTGAACTTTTAAGCTCTTCTTGTCAAGGAGCCAATGCCTTTTCACATCTTTTCTTGTTTGAAGATTTATACTAAGTATACTATTTTTTTCTCTTTTTCTTAAAAGCTTATTTCTTAGTTCATGAAAAAATGTATTGTGTACCACTTTGAGAGTCAGAGGTTTGAGATTTTGATAACACATATGAATGAAAATGTACACATTATATTTATGTAGATGTTCTAGTTTACTTTCTATTGTGAAAAAATATCATGACCTGCTGAGAAAGGAAAGGTTTAATTCATCATTCAGTTCATAGCTTATCACAAGGGAAATCAGGACAGCATGTCTAAATTTGCTTTGGTTAGTTTATTCAATCAGTTTTCTCAAAAACAAGAGTGCCAATACGCCAGGTAGGATGTGACTACTAAACTAATCCAAAATCAAGAAAATCGCTCATGACTTGCCTATAAGACAATCTGATAATGGTAACTCTTTAACTTTGTTGTTTCTTTCTAAATAAGTCTATTTATGGTCCAATCAATAATATTAATAAAAGTCAACACAACAGATAATGAGTTATCTCTACTAATCACCTTCTAGTAAGTTAAATATCCTGAATTAATGTTCAGTATCTATCATGGAGAAACAGCTTTTCAAAATTCATTTTCACATAATTTATACCGTACGTTTCCTCCCTTACATTGCATTCTCTTGATTTTGAAACACAGGCTATTTCATGTTGTATTATTCCTTATAATTTTACCTTTAATATGTATTACTAGTTGAAAACATGTATTGGAGTAGCACTTTCATCACTTGAAAATTTGGATTGTATATCAAAAAATAGTATCTTAGAAATATACAATATGCTGTTTTCATGAACAATATTTAACCCTATAGAAGAAGAAATCATTGGGTCAAGAGGCAGCGTACCTTGAAGTGAACTTTGCACATATACTGGGAAAATTTCAAGTTGTAGGACAGAGTACAAACTGAAAACCATTTGTAGAACCTATAGTAGATTAGAATCAATTATGGAATTCACTGAGCACATACTCTAGCTAAGTACTTTATTCCTAAGGTACATGTCTAAAAGTGGCAGTCTTTTTGAAAAATGGTGCTGTATTAGTCCTGCCAACCCACGAGCATGGAAGATTTTCCCATTTTCTGATGTCTTCTTCAATTTCCCTCTTCAGAGACCTGAAGTTTTTGTCATATAAATCTTTCACATGTTTGGTTAGCGTCACTCCAAGATACTTTATATCATTTGTGGCTATTGTGAAGGGTGTCATTTCCCTAATTTCTTTCTCAGCCTGCTTCTCCTTTATGTATAGGAAGGCTACTGATTTGCTTGAGTTGATTTTATAGCCAGCCACTTTGCTGAAGTTGTTTATCAGTTGCAGGAGTTCTCTGGTGGAGGTTTTTGGGTCACTTAAGTATACTATCATATCATAGTCAAAATGGCAATCTTGCCCAAAGCAATATACAAATTCAACGCAATCCCCAGTATGATGACTGCCTGAACGCTGACAATTGCTCACCATGATGATAAGGCACAGAACTTCTGACTCTATAATCCAGTCCCAATTGATTGTCCTGTATTGCTGTTGCCTTTGTCAAGATGTCTCTTCACAGCTCTAAAACCCAAATAAAGACAATGTGGATGGAATTAACAAAAGAAATTAGAGAATATGGTCACTTTTTTAGACAATGATATACTACATTGATGTTGTCTGGTAGATTTAGAGGTAGAATTCAAAAGGTGTCTGAGGTGGGATTAATGAATAGAAAATACTTAATTATGTAAAATTTATTAAAAATTGGAAAAAGAAAAGAGGGACTTGGGAAAGAAGGAGACTCATGTGTTAAAAGATGAAATCAGCTTTCAAGCAGAAACCATAATATTCATTCTACAAACCCACAATTACACTGATTCGAAAACCACACAAAGTTCCAACAAAGAAAGAGAACTACAGGCCAATTTCCCTTTTAATAGTGATGCAAAAATTCTAAATAAAAGTCTTGCCAACAAAATCCAAGAACACATCAAAACGATCATTCACCATGATCAAGTGGACTTCATCCCAGGGATGCAGGGATGGTTCAATATATGGAAATCCATCAATGTAATCCACTACATAAACAAACTAAAAGAAATAAAAAACACATGCTCATTTCATTAGATGCTGGAAAAGCATTCGACAAAATTCAGCATCCTTTCATGCTAAAAGTCTTGGAAAGAGCAGGAATTCAAGGACCATACCTAAACATAGTAAAAGCAATATACAGCAGACCAGTAGCCAACATCAAAATAAATGGAGAGCAGCCAATGTGACAAGAACGTGAGGTGACAGATGAACATTAGTGTGGTAGCTTTACTAAAAGTAAGAGCCACTTCTGGCTGTTGTTTGCCTCTGAGTAACAGGAGTCTAAAGGTTTTCCTGGAAATACCAAGTAGCTCATAGTGTCCCTCACCCAGGCTGCCACTGTGGGATTATCACCGTGATGATATTTCCTATTTCCTGGAAACATACTGATGACAGCTTACAAACAACATCTGTGACTAGTTTGGAGAGAGACAGGAAGTCCTCTTTGAGTCCTGGGATCTAAATTCCAGTTGTAGCAGCTCGCATATAATGAAAGTGGTAAGACCCATTCTGGCTTCTTGTTTCTTTCCTGTCTAAGTCTCTTTTTTCCTGTGGCTTAATTTATCCTTTCAAGAGCTTGTCACCTCTGTAAATCAGAGAGACAGAATAAAATTGGTGATTAAATGGTTGTCTTTAGATTGCCTCCTAGTGAATCATAGCTTGTTCTAAACTTTTATTTGTGAAGTTAAACAAAGCTATATACATGCAAATGCATATATTCATATTTTTGAACCACTCACAGCTCATTTGTATTTAGGGATATTAACCCCAAAATAAAATCAAGTAAACATTTTTTAGAACTGTATGAAAACAGAAATTTAGAAATGCTGCAACAAGAAGGGATTTGAGACCAAATATACTGTAAAGTATATATCTCAAGGAGGGTCGAACCATGAGGGCTCTCCACACTGCTTTCAGTGGTGTCAGGATCTCTAACACTTTTCATTGACACAGTTTTGAGCTTTGGATCTTATCCCTGAAGCAAGTCCATTCCCTCACCAATGTTTCTGAGCTTGAAGGTCATTTCTATTCTGGTAAAGCTAATGGGAGTGTCGCAGGAATCAGGAAAATGAATGTGTGTTGCAGGATCTCATGGTACTTCCAAGAGCTCTTCCAGCTTATAAGGAATATTATATACAAATTATATATGTGTATATACAGGAATGTATGTATATATGATTATTTATAGTTTATTTTTAATATAACTACATAAAGAGATATTTCCTTTTATTTTGTCTTGATCTCCATTTTCTGCTTCTTTGTCAACCAAATGCAGAGCTCAGGGAAATGGTGTTGTCACCATGTTTCTACTCTTTCACACAAAAGAAAAAAAGAAAGGAAGGAAAGAAAAGAAAGGAAAAGAAAGAAAAGAAGGAAGGAAGGAAGGAAGGAAGGAAGGAAGGAAGGAAGGAAGGAAGGAATCATTTGAGTAGCAGTGGCATGTTGAATCAGGGTCCCATGAGCACAGAGCATGGTCCACATTAATCCTCCCAGAACCTTCTAGAGAAGACAAAACCAAAGTTGTAGCGGGGGCAGAGGGAGTATGACTATTTATAAGACAGGCTCTTCCATAAGAGGGAAGGCTTTTCATCAAATATTCCATTTCCAACCAATCACTGGGATAGCTGAGTCAGGCCCAGTTAGGAGCAGCGTCTTAGCTTGCACTTCGTTAGTGAGAACAGGCATAGGATCCTGGGGCTCTGTTTTACTTGAATAAAACTCCCATGGGAAAAAATTATGTTTGGAAATCCCACCAGCCATCACCGGTATGTTTGAAAAATAGTATAAATTGTATAATAAAATATAATTATCTATACTGTTCATAGGCTTCCAAAAATTCTGTCACTAGAATTATATCAGGTTACATTCACACCACATATTAAAGCAATACATTCAAAATCCGTGCTATAAATGCTCTTTCGCAGTTCCCATTTTCTTTTTTGCTTCTTTGGAATTTTCAAGTAGTATTAAAAATCTCAAGTATCCAAATGTCTATAAAGGAATAATAATCCCCAAAGCATGTAGGAGCCAGACATGGTAATGCTTGTCTGCAATACCTGGTAACAAAACAGGAAGATTATGAGCTCAAAACCTGTTGCCAAAGCAGTTCTTAATAGTTTAGGTATTATTATACTTGTGAAAACCTTGGTACATATATTGAAAATGGAGATCAAGAAGTGCTATTTACTAAATTTATAATAATACACACATATACTTTTTTGTTTTGTTTTGTTTTGTTTTGTTTTGTTTTTTCAAGACAGGGTTTTCTCTGTGTAGTCCTGGCTGTCCTGGAACTCACTCTGTAGACCAGGCTGGCCTTGAGCTCAGAAATCTGCCTGCCTCTGCCTCTGCCTCTGCCTGTCAAGTGCTGGGATTACAGTCGTGCGCCACCACCGCCCGGCTATGCACACATATTCTTATAAACATGTTCCCATACAGAAGTGAACATCAAACACACACACACACACACACACACACACACACACACACACACACACTTTCTCCTCTATCTCTTGACCCAAAGAGATAGATTCATCATGTTCTTATTGTAAATGAAGGAAGGTTCAGCATCCAATTCATATTTGAATACATTCATGGGCCTAGCAAGATTACTAGGGTTGAACTCAAAAGCATCAGACTCCCAAACAGACAGACTCTGTTACTTTGGTATGTTTCAATCTTTAAAAAGGAGTCTGCATTTTGACCTGTGTGGTTTTCTATATTTGTCTGTACCTGCTGCAAACAAAAGTTTTGTTGATGAAGGGCAACAGGTACACTTGTCTCTAGGTATAAGGAGGTATTCAGAATGCATTTAGTAATTATGTTGGTTCTCCTCCAAGAGTCATGAGCTCATATTTCTGCAAATCCCAGCTCTAGCCACCAGACACCCTTTAACAAGCCTCTCCACCCCAGCTCAATCTCCTCAGGCTAACCGATTGTTTTCCAAGGGCCTACTTACAAAGCTACACCTTGGTTGGCATCTAGAAACCTAGACTTTATGAGTATTCACTTTTCCCAGAAAGGAACAGAGTAAATCTGGACACAAGAACTAGAATTTGTGTATAGCTCCTCTGCTCCTTCTAGCAGTTTTGATATGTGCCAGACACACGTGCTATGTGAACAGCCCCTAGTGACACACAGTGTCCCCTAGGCACTGACTTTCTCATGGGTCTTCCAATGCTCCCATTTCCTTTTATGTTGTTATTTCTTTGGCCAATGGAACTCAGGCCTTTGTCTTTCTAGGAAGAGCCCTGACACTCAGCTACACCATATACCTTCACAATTCATTGCTAAGAGGTTTAAGTATGGCCTCGCTGACACTATCAGGAGAGAGCTCTCAGCAGCTTTCACTGGTTCCCTTGGATTTCACTGTGGAAATTTTCCCCTTGGGTAATGGTAATCTGTGACTTCTGTCATGATAAATCAGTCAGGAATAGGACCCCACAGTGAGCCTGTGAATCTTCTAGGAAAGTGTAAACCCTAGGGTTCAGAGTTGCCTAGAGAGCACCTCTCATATATAGCAACAGTTTACTCTTACCATACCCTGAGTCACTAAACCTTTAAGAAGAAGAGTCCTCTGACAATGTTTCCTGTGCTGCACCTATTTTGAATGCAATTAGTCTTTTATCTTGAGACCCTGAAAGATTCATCAGATGGCTTCAGACATTTCTTATGACATTTCTGTAGCTGCTTCAATGGTCTCAGTTCTTTGCACCTTTTCTGAAAGTACCTCTTGATGAAAAGATTGGTGCGTTTAAAGCCAGATCGCTCAACGGTGCGCACCCGTGATATCTCATTCAGAGGGAAGCTGTATCAGGTCTCCTCGTTCAGAGTGGAAGGAGTTTGGTCTTTGGTAGCTATTTTCTCAGATTTCCTTTTTCTTCTGTGTCTTCTGTATATTATGGGAAAATGACACACCTTATACTCAAAAAAATAGGAAGATTGCTATAGAAGAGAGGAAAATCACCAGTGGCAAAATATAGGGTTCCTTGAGTTCATTTCTATATTGTGCTGAGCTTGGATGAGTGTCCTATATGCAGGGAAAGCTAGCTAAACACAAAAGCACTCTGCACAGTATTACTCAAGTCACATAAGGATTCACTTTTTAATTGGCAATGTTTAGGTTTTGACATCCATATCTATATATCAACAAACATTAGTCCTTGAAATTATGCCCTTCAAATAAGAACTCCTATTTAGTAGAATGGAAAATTCCATCTTCAGAGTCAAAGAATTGCTTTAATTTAAATTCAAATTCAAATATTTAATTTAATGTCAAATTTCAAGGGAATCTGTCAATTTTTAAATTCACTGGAAAAATAAACGTGATGAATCCTTGAGTTATTTTTTTAAGCTAAAGTGCAGAAAAGTTTAAATATGCAGTGGTTCTTCCCTAACCCTATTTCTGTCAGCTGCTCTGACCCACAAGTGTGTTTTATGTTTATAGGATAAAAAGCTTTGTCTTAGGGAATTGGTGATGCATATCCTTTGTTTATTAATGTCTTGGTAAACCACATGTCTTCTCGAAAAAGTGACCCTGAATCAGAAGGGCTGCTCTGCTGAGTATCTTACTTGGGCTTCTTCGTGTGTTTATCGATTGCTTTGGTTAATAAATGCTATCTCTGTTATAATTCAGCTCCATCCCAGCAACCTCCACCCAGAGGATGGGTTCAGAGTTCTTCTGCCATCAATCTTTCCTGGAGTCCACCTGATTTCCCCAATGCCCACAAACTTACATACACTCTGTTCAGGGACGGTTCTGCGATCTACATAACTGAAGATCAACACCCGTACTGTGAGTTCTAAGATTTGGTGATGGAAATGTGCAATATTCTAAAAGCAAACATAAGTTAAATTCCCTGGTATCGAGGATTAAACAAAGAGCAAAGAGCATCGCATGCAGAGAGAATTACAAATCTCCCCAGGAAGCAAATACACTATGAAAATAAGATGTTTCATGTTTGGTAAGATGATTACTGAATTCTGCGAGAGGATAGCAGTGACTCAAACAATCATGGTTGGTGCCTGAAGCCTGGACCACTCATGAACTTCAGTGTTTGTACTGGTTCGCAGGCACAACCTCTTGCACACAGCAAATTGTTAAAATATATAAATACCTTTCCTTAATATCAACAATCATTGTAGTCATCATACTTACCATGGAGATTTTATCTCAAATTAAAAGCTATAAATGAAGATGAAATCCACGTCCATTCCTATATGGTTTGTAGTGTTAAAATGTTGGAAATTATGCAACATTGAACAGTCTTGCAGTGTGGTATCTATAAAGCATAATCAATCCTGGTGCACTATTAAGTATGTTACAGGCTATGAAAAAGTTTATCTCTGCAAATGGATAAAGGAAACTATGACATTGTGGCTAAAGAAATTAAAAGGTATTTAAAAAGCCTATGAATTGCTATGTTTTAATTTACAAAAGCTGGCAGAGATTGGAGCACAGCCTTTTGAGAGTCACCTCTCTCCTCCCACGACAGTTTCCAGGACTCTAGCCTCACTGAGCAAGAACTTCTACCTGCTGGGCCATCTCCTATGGCCTCTGATTTCTATGTAACATGGATAACCAGCTTTAAAATGTGTGTAAATCTAAAATAAGGGTCTAAACTTCTATAACCTTCTTGAACACAGAAGAAAGCTGTTTACCCTAGCGGCTGACCTCAGAGCTCCTGACCACACGACAGACACTTTTTCTCTGTTACATCAGCAGAAGCTCATTCCGAAGCTCTTGTGTATGACTTGCACGTCTGTGTCCTCCAACTTTCCCTTCACCCCGCGTACCCCTTCCCTGCTTCTAGCCTTCCATGAAGTTAATGGAGATTCTAAACTCCACGATGCAGATAGGGATGGGAGGCAAACATCTGCCTGCATCTGCCACGTTGGCAAGGCATCCAAAAAAACTGCTACTAAAATGTCTGTTTTCTTCCAAAAGTCAGTGGGATCCAGGTGTTCTGAAACTTAAACTTTGTGACGGAGGAAGAGGGGAGTTATAAAAATAATGAAAATCGTTTCTGACTTGACAGGACCACTGGGAGAATTATCTCTGAAGATGCAACTGCACTGGCTCCATTTTCCAAGCAGCTTTGAATTACATTTGAGCCCATCAGTGGTTCACTCCGCTCGTGTTCCTCACACTAGCATACTGCAATCTATTTGATAAAATGGTATATAGGAGCACAGCATCATGGTTTTTGACCTGATTGTACTAACAGGGCCCAAACAATGTTTTCTTGGGTAGTAAATATCTGCTCATTTGCTAATCAGACATTTCTATAATCCTATTAAATGAGGTATTTTTTCCAAAACCTTATTTTGCACTAAAAATGCCACATCTGGTATTTGTCGACCTCCCTCCCACCCCTCCACCCCCACCCCCGTAATTAATGATGTGAAAGTTATCTGCATTATGGCATTTGAACAGTGGGAACAATCCGTGAGCCCGGTCAGAACTTCCCAGCTTTCTAATAATACCCCCGCTTGCATTTATTGCTCCAGCTTCAGTGCCCGGGTGGCATGAATAACATGAAGAGGAAACACCATTTCTCTTCAGCTGAATGAGCACAAATCTGTGGGCTAAATGAAGGCAGTTGAAATTGTAAGTGGAGAATCACTGAACTTTTCAAAGAAAATTAATAGTGTTGTCTTCTCAGCAAGTTTGATCATTTAGCTCAGGCCATTATTGAATTCCTCATTAGTATAGAAACTTCCTCTGGCTAGCCTGGAGTCCTGTGGGATGCTCTCGGTTAGTATTTTCTTGCAGTACTCATACACCTCTACATTATGATCTTTAAAGCTTTTGAATGACTTTTCTTTGGTAATAACACACTATATTAGTTGACATTAAAACCAACCACCAGCTACACTCAGTCCGTGGATAATTGGAAAGTTTCTGAACAATGCTAGTAACTGAGTTTTAGTATATTCAGTAGTTCCCTAAATAACATGTAAGTAATAGACACCCACCCTTGTGCTGCCGGTAGTTTGTGATTGAGTTAGCTCTTTGGATTTGTATTTTATTTTTCATTGATTTATTTGTTTATTTTTGATAGAGCTACCATATGCTATGTGCATATGTTTATATACATATTTTGTGTGTGTATGTGTGTGTGTGTGTGTTTGTGTGTGTGTTGGTGATGTGTATGCATGTGTATACAGAGGCCTAATATGCTTTCATTTGCTCTCTCAGCCCAACCTAGTGCTTACCAGTGTGTCAACCACTAGCCAGCTTACTCTGTGGAACCCCTAGGTCAGCCTTAGGAAGTCAGCATTGCAAGCAAACTGCCCTACCCTGGCACTTAGATGTGCTCTTGGATCTGATTTCCAGTCCTCAGGCTTGAACAGCAAGAAGGTAACCACTGAGCCATTTCTCTAGCCCTCGAGGTAACACTTTGGACAGCTACCTACTCAGTTCTTTGCTCATCCCGCCAGTCCCGCCCCCCCCCCCCCCGCTCCCTGCCCATGTGGCTTGATGGAGGCCTCATCTACATCATTAGTGTGAAGAACACAGTTTTCAGAGGAAGATACCATCCTTTATTTAGTGTTTTATGTTTAAGAAGAGCTCAGTGAGTTTTGTATAAACATACATATTAATCGTCTTGTCATTCAAGCAAGTCTGATATGTATGCTATACATTATATATTGATTTTGAAATCAATGGAACACCAGACACAATAGAGAGAGGGAATCTAAAGGTGAAATTTATCATCCTTGCTGGTGAAATGTATATTCAAATCCGAGAGCTGAGTGAGGGGTTGAGAATACGGCACAGTGACAGAATGTCTGCCTAGTGCCCTTTGAGGTCCTAGACTTGAACTACAGTAGAACGAACATGCACCTAACTGTAGAACTGGAGAGGTAGTTCAGTGCTTAAGAGAATGAAATGCATTTGCTTAGTATCTAAGTTTGTTTCCCAGGACCCGTGCTGGTGGATCACAACCACCAAAACTCCTGCTCCAGGATATTGACTCCTTTGGACCTCCCCAGGCAGCTACCGACATATGCACATACCAAGACACATATATAATTATATATAAAGTTATATATAATTAAAACTAAAAATAAATCCTATGAAGAGGAATTAACAGTTATCATATCACTGTTCCATACATACTAATGATCATTACTACATTATATAGAGTGAACAGGATAAGGTATCTACTGTGGAACTGTCTCCACCCCTAGCTCCCAGTGATGACACTGAGACATTTTATTATTTATGAAAGCTTTAACATCAGTTTAAGGGTATGCTCTACTAGTTCATAAAACTTAATTAACCCCTTTATACTCCTCCACATTTGCCAAGTGACCATTACCCTTCCTCAGTCCCCTGTACCTGACTCTCCTTGTCTGGTTCTTTCCTAGAGGTCATCTATCTTCTCAGAAGTCCCACCTTCTCTTTTGTGCCTAGGCAGAGGAGGTCAGCTTTTTATTATTAAAGCCAATCAGAGAAATGTTTAGGCAGGTGAGGAAGGACAGAAACACACCTTCACATGGTATACAAAAATAGTTTCCCAACAGGAATTACCCTAGGTATCCAGTGAGAGATAAATGGATAAGGAAATTTAATGTTTTCTGCGTGGCAAAGTGCTGTTTATCTATCAGGAAGAATACAAGGAGTGAAATTATGTTGAGTGGAATAAGCGTGAGTAGAAACACAAATATCACTTGGGTTTTTACTCATCTGTTGGATGCAGCTATTTTGTAAAAGATATGGAGATAGGAGTGTAGTATATTTGAGAAGAACAAAATGGACTCAGAGTAGCCATAATAGAGGAACATGATGAACAGGTAGATTATATGTATGGTTGAAGGTATCACAAAAGAACCGTTTTTGCATCATTTGCATATGGTAATAAAAATGTCCAATGGGAAGACACACCCTCCTCTTCAGGGACTCAGGGCAGAAAACTGAGAAGTCAGTAGGCATGTATGACCTCTGTTGTAAAGTACTTGTTCCCAACTTGCTATTTTTATAAACTGTTTCTCCTGCAGGATGGTGGGGTGGGGTCCTTAAATAAACCTTTCCCCAAGAAATGCAGGATGATTGTAACTGTTTCCTGTAACATCCCTATACAATCACATATTCCTACTCTGGTTTTCATCCCATTCAGATTTCTTATAAAGCAACACTGCTCTCACATAGTCTCATCGTCTGAGATAAGATCACATTAAAAAAAATAGAACGATCTGGCAAGGACTTGACATGGAATGTGATTTTCTGTGATCCCTGGGGTGAATCTCATCCTTGGGAATTGTCAAAAGCAGGTCCATAAGGAGTTTTGCAATTATGGACCCTCAGTAACCTTCTTCCATTGCAGGGGCCATGACAGCACACTTACCAATGGAGTCTCTGTCCTAGTGGACTTTTCTGAATAGGGGTGGTGACATTTCTCAGTCTGTTCCACTTCTTACTCCCGTGGAGGATGCTGGACTCCTCATAAGAAGTAATGATTGTTTCAATGAAGAAATTACAGTGATGTGTGCTCAGCATGATGAAATGACCTCTGCTCAGTTCCCCACTTATATTCTTAAGACCTTCTCTCTCTCTCTCTCTCTCTCTCTCTCTCTCTCTCTCTCTCTCTCTCCCTGCCTCCCTCCCTCTCTCCCCCTCTCCCCCTCTCTCTCCCTCTCTTTCCCCCTCTCTCTCCCCCTCTCCCCCTCTCCCTCTGTGTCCCCTCTCCCCCCTCTCTCTCCCTCTTCCCGTCTCCCCCTCTATCCCCCTCTCTCCTTCTCTCTCCCCCTCTCTTCTCCTCTCCCCCTGCCCCCCTCTCCCCCTCTCCCCTCTCCCTTTCTCTCCCTCTTCCCCTCTCCCCCTCTATCCCCCTCTCCCCCTCTCCCTCTCTCTCCCTCTCTCCCTCTCCCATCCCTCATCATTCAGTTGCCATATTCATTAGCATTTAAGGGAGGATAACTTCCCTCTGATCATAAGCAGACGTTCCTCCTGAGGATAATAACTTGTTGAGGTACAGTAGATCAGTTTGATCCTTGGCATCACCAAGACACTGACTTCAGGTGAAGTTGCTTGTTCTACAGAAGACAGGTTCTTGTGAACACTACCATAGTCTGAGCTTTCCTCTCCTGCATCCAGCATCCTACACCTGGCTCTTTCAAAGGTTTAAAGATTACCTTGCCACACCCAAAAGAGATTCTATGGGTCATTCAGGGGCTCTCAGCACAGAAAGCTAAGAACCACAGAGCGGATTAAATTTAGACTCTAGATATCTATCACATGTCAGGCATCTAGACATACAGAAACCATGAGTAGTGCTGATTCAGGAGCCTCTGCCAAACCCCACACAATCCCATAAGGAAACAGTCAACAGCAACTCTGACATTTCTTTGTTTCTTGTGTCTGCAATATGCTTGCTGTTCTTAGAGGATGGTGGCGCAGGTTAATCATGCCCCTAATCTACCCCTTTCTTGTTTTATAACCTCTGCTTTTGGCCTTCCTCTCCCTGATACCCTTGTCCTTCATGCGTTGAGATCCTGCTCATCTCCAACTTCTCTTTTACAACCTCTCTGTTGTTGACAAATCTCTCCAGGATTTAGCAAAACGCATGTATACTTGCATGTCATTTTATTAGGTAAAGAGAGGACACACTCAGGTATTATGCAGGAGAAAGGTTGAGTGCTTGGTGGTAGTTTGCAGAGGGTTGGATCCATGTCACAATGTCTGGCAAGCAAACCACTTACAGTGAAAGCAAATATGTGTTTTAGAGATTGCAAGGACTTCCTCTGGGTTCTACTCTCGAGGGACCCTGTGAAGAGCAAAACAAGGACACAAACAAATTTCTAAGTGTCCTTTGCTCTACTTAACACAATACTCACAACATACTGGACAATAGAAGCAACCAGCATTTGCCTGATTTCTCTTGGAAAAGCATCAAACACACTCTTATTTTCAGCACTTGATTGGCAAACTACCTAGTCAAATAACACCAGAATCAGGCAATTGTAAAAGGTTTCTTGACAATTGTTAATTCTGACTATCTGCTTTCCCCTTTTATTTCAGATTCTCAGTACTTCTTAGACACTAGTCTGTCACCGCACACAGCATATTCATATTATATAGAGACCTCCAACGTGCACAGTTCAACAAGGAGCATACCTGTCATTTATGAGACAAAGCCAGAGGTCTCAGAAGGACACTTGAACTTGACTCACGTCATTCCTGTTGCCTCAGACTCGATTACACTTCTCTGGTCTGGAATCTCCAACCACTCTGGCCCTGTGGAGAAGTATGTTTTGTCATGCACACCTGTGGAAAGCACTGAGCCCTGTGTCTCCTATGAAGGTCCAGAAACCACAGCTACCATCTGGAATCTGGTTCCATTCACCCAGTACTGTTTTTCTGTACAGGGCTGTACTAATGAGAGCTGTTTATACAGTTTGCCTATTGTAGTAACCACAGCCCAAGCACCTCCCCGAAGGCAGCGGCCACCTACAATATGGAAAATCAGCCCCACAGAACTCAGAGTAGAATGGTCTCCACCAATGGATCCAAATGGTAAGAATTAAAGGCTTAAACTTCTCTTTCTTTTAGAAGGCCAAAACAGTAGAAATGAAGAATTATATAGTAAGACTGGCAACTATTGGTTTATATGAATAAATGGCATTTGCTTGGGAAAAGGTTTCTGGAGATATAAAATGCTATTTCTTATGGATATGGAAGAGGGTATTTCATCTAATTTAAGAACAAATTCCATTCAATTAAATTGCTCTTTAAAAGGCTAATATTATCTTTGCTCTTAATGACATCTGCCACAACACAGATGATGTTGATAATTGGACACTCGCTGCTGAAATGCATTATATTTGACTGAGTCATATCAGGGCAACCGCAAGCTGAAAATTTCCTCTTTTAAGCAAGAAAAAAAATATAAAATAATACAAAAAAGTTGTATATAGGCTAGTTGATTCCATTAAGTAAATTTTATGTTCTTAAAATTGAACCTCACTGTTCATGGGTCAGACACATATTCCTAGGTTTTTAGTAATTTATGCACATAGCATGGTAAAACTTTGCATCAAACTTTTTTATTGCTTGGTAAAGACTGGATACAACTTAGCTACAGAATATTTATGCAAACATGGCTTATGTCAAATATGGAATTAAATCACGGAACTTTAAAATATGCATACTAGAAGTGGAATACGCAGGTAGTCCAAATTAATTGAACATCCTTAGCAGAAATTATGAGTACCAATATTGAAATACTAAAACCACACAAAGATCCAACAAAGAAAGAACTACAGGCCAATTTCCCTTATGAATACCGAGGCAAAAATACTAAATAAAATTCTTGCCAACCGAATCCAAGAGCACATCAAAATCATCATTCACCATGAGCAAGTAGGCTTCATTCCAGGGATGCAGGGATGGTTCAATATATGGAAATCCATCAATGTAATCCACTACATAAACAAACTCAAAGAAAAAAAAAACATGTGGTCATCTCAGTAGATGCTGAAAAGGCATTCGACAAAATTTAGCATCCTTTCATGCTAAAAGTCTTGGAAAGAGCAGGAATTCAAGGCCCATACCTAAACATAGTAAAAGCAATATACAGCAACCCAATAGCCAACATCAAACTAAATAGAGAGAAAGTTGAAACAATCCCACTATAATCAGGGACTAGACAAGGCTGTCCTCTCTCTCCATATCTTTTCAATATACTACTTGAAGTTCTAGCGAGAGCAATTAGACAACATAAGGAAGTCAAAGGGATACAAATTGGAAAGGAAGAAATCAAACTATCATTATTTGCAGATGATATGATAGTATACTTAAGCCACTCAAAAAACTCCACCAGAAAACTTCTACAACTGATAAACAATGTCAGCAAAGTGGCTGGTTATAAAATCAACTCAAGCAAATCAGTAGCCTTCCTGTACTCAAAGGACAAGCAGGCTGAGAAAGAAGTTAGGGAAATAACACCCTTCACAATAGCCACAAACAGCATAAAGTATATTGGCGTGACTCTAACCAAACAAGTGAAAGATCTCTATGACAGGAACTTCAAATCCTTGAAGAAAGAAATCAAAGAAGACCTCAGAAGATCGAAAAAAATATTTCATGTTCTTGGATTGGCAGGATCAATATAGTAAAAATGGCCATCTTGCAAAAAGCAATCTACAGATTCAATGCAATCCCCATCAAAATCCCAAATCAATTCTTCATAGATCTAGGAAGAGCAATTCTTAAATTCATCTGGAGCAACAAAAAACCCAGGATAGCTAAAACTATTCTCAACAATAAAAGGACTTCTGGGGGAATCAATATCCCTGACCTCAAGCAGTACTACAGAGCAATTGTGTTAAAAACTGCACGGTATTGGTATAGTGAAAGGCAAGTAGATCAATGGAATAGGATTGAAGACCCAGAAATGAACCCACAGACTTGATCTTTGATAAAGGAGCTACTACCATCCCGTGGAAAAAAGATAGCCTTTTCAACAAATGGTGCTGGTTCAACTGGAGGTCAACATGCAGAAGAATGCGAATTGACCCACTCTTATCTCCTTGTACTAAGATCAACTCCAAGTGGATCAAGGACCTCCACATAAAACCAGACACACTGAAACTAATAGAAAAGAAACTGGGGAAGACCCTGGAGGACATGGACACAGGGGTAAAGTTTCTGAACAGAACACCAATAACTTATGCTCTAAGATCAAGAATTGACAAATAAGACCTCATAAAATTACAAAGTTTCTGTAAGGCAAAGGATACTGTCAGAAGGACAAAACAGCAACCAACAAATTGGGCAAAGATCTTCACCAATCTCACATCTGACAGAGGGCTAATATCTAATATATACAAAGAACTCAAGAAGTTAGACCCCCAAAGAGCTAAATAACCCTATTAAAAATGGGGTACAGAGCTAAACAAAGAACTTTCACCAGAAGAAATTTGGATGGCTGAGAAACACCTTAAGAGACGTTCAACATCATTAGTCATCAGGGAAATGCAAATCAAAACAACCCTGAGATTCCACCTCACACCAGTCAGAATGGCTAAGATTAAAAACTCAGGAGACAACAGGTACTGGCAAGGATATGGAGAAAGAGGATCACTCCTCCATTGTTGGTGGGATTGCAAGATGGTACAACTGCTCTGGAAATCAGTCTGGCGGTTCCTCAGAAAATTGGGCATGACATTTCCAGAGGACCCTGGCATACCACTCCTGGGCATATACCCAGCGGATTCCCCTGCATACAATAAAGACACATGCTCCACTATGTTCATAGCAGCCTTATTTATAATAGCCAGAAGTTGGAAAGAACTCAGATGTCCCTCAAAAGAGGAATGGATACAGAAAATGTGGTATATTTATACAATGGAATACTACTCAGCAATTAAAAATAATGAATTCATGCAATTTGTAGGCAAGTGGTTGGATCTGGAAAATATCATCCTAAGTGAGTTAACCTAATCTCACAAGAATACACATGAAATGCAATCACTGAAAAGTGGATATTAATGAGCCCAGAAGCTCTGAATACTCAAGGCACAATTAGCAAGTCAAAAGATTCCCAAGAAGAAGGAAGGAGAGGACCCTGGTCCTGAAAAGATTGGATCCAGTTTTGTAGGAGAGTACCAGAACAAAGAAATGGTGGGGAGGGGTGATTGGGAAATGGGTGGGGGGTGGAAAGGTGAGGAGTAGGAGTGGACTTATGGGACATATGGTTAGGGGGAATCTGGGAAAGGGGAGAGCCTTTGGAATGTAAACAAAGAATATAGAATAAATAATAAAAAAGAAAAAAGAAAAAAAAGAAATTGTTGTATTTCACATAGGATAAACTCTGGTTGTTTTGCATTTATACTTCCTTGTTTTCCCCAAAATATGGCTCTCAAGATAGTTTGTAACCTAAATTTTGCATCTGAATTAGTAGAAAGTATCAACAGATGATACAGGCAGAATGCTGAGAAGTGAACACGCTTAATTGACCAGTATCTAAGGAGCCCCTGTGACTCGGTCTCTTTGATCTACTGTCTCTTTTCTAGGTATAATTATAAGATATGAGCTGTACATGAAGAGATGGCCATCCACTGAAGAAAGTCTCGTGTTTGAGAGTCATGGTCTGGTCAATTCTCACCCTGCTTCACATTCAGCCAATCAGAATGCAAGTGTGCTCCAGCATCCCCAAGTCGACACATTCATCTCAGGCTTGGAGCCACACACAGAGTATGCATTTAGGGTTTTGGCTGTGAGCATGGTTGGCACTGTGTCATCTGCCTGGGCCTCAGAAGGTACAGGAGAATCAGGTGAAGATCATTTTCTTAGATTTTCATTTAAAATCCCCTCAACCCAAGTACTGCCTGGAAATTAAGGTCAAAGAGAATATTTGAGACAGAAAAAGCAAATGATTTGGCTATTCATTTGTAGAGAAGGGTAAATTGTAGCTCTAGCCTTTAGGGGATTCTTGATTTCCATTGTCAGGCAGGTAAATACCTCACCTAATCTTGCTTTTATTTATCATGGTTTGCCAGTTTTCAGTTTTACAGTTAATTTTTACTTTCTCTTTTTAAGACAAATATTGAAGGTAATAGAATTTACATAATGGTATATGCTAATACACTGAAAAGTCTAAATCCAAATATACTTAGAAACAATCAGAATTATAGTGGGTGTGGGGGGGAGGACTAAAAGTTCAGTATTCTTATGGTGTCTTTATCAAGGTAACTGATCTACTCTTAACTTTCTGTCTTATTCCTCACATAAGTGCACTTCAAATTCCATGAGCACTGAAGAAAACAATTATACTTTTTGATACATTGAACCTACATATATATTAATATATAGTTATATATAATATATTAATTATATTAATTTTATATTATATACTAATTAAATATAATTAATATATACATATATTAAAACTAACTCCTGCCATAAATTAAACATGTTGAAACTGTAGAAGTTTAAGGTAGCTCTGGGTGGATGTCCAGCGTCCTCACTGAGTAAATAAAATCTGTATTGTGTTTGACCATCTCTCAAAGACTATCTTGGACAAGCTAGAGGGACAAAAAAGCAGAAGTAGTGAGTCCTGAAGTTTTGCGGGGGGGGGGGAAATCCAAGGTCCAAAATGAGATCCAGCAGATGAAACAACATCCAGTGGCTGTTGAACTCTTAAGCATCACTAGGAAAAGAAAGTACAAAGAGGCCCTTTGACAGTACATCTTTGGTAGTTCATTTAAATTCCATACAAAGATGTCCAGGATGGTGGCAGTAAAGTATGTGGTGTCTGTGTGCCCTGAACAGGTCAGGAAGGGCTGACCACGAGCTGTGAATGTCTTCGAGATCATTAGTCCATTTTAGATGTTGCTCCTGCTGGAAGAACTTGCCCCAGCATCACTGCTGGCTTAGTGAAACATAGCTTTCCATGAGAAGCCCAGTATGCCATCTTGTGTCTCAAGCTTTGGGGACTGAGACAAGTTCTGTGTCTGGATTATTCAAATGCCTTATCAAATCACTCAATACCTATTTTCATGAAAACAGAGACTTCTATGAGAGTTTGTCCATCTATGTGGTATGTGTGTATATGTGTGTGTATGTGTGTGTGTGAGGGAGGGAGAGAGAGAGAGAGAGAGAGAGAGAGAGAGAGAGAGAGAGAGAGATGGAGACAGAGACAGAGACAGAGACAGAGATAGACAGAAGAATAGATGGGACAGAGAAACATGGAGAAGCAGAGACAGAAAGGAAGATAGTGAGATATATAGAAAGGCAGAATAAGAAGTAGAGAAGGAGTTAGATGTGTATGTATGTGTGTGTGTGTGAGAAAGAGAGAGGGAGAGGGAGAGAGAGAGAGAGAGAGAGAGAGAGAGAGAGAGACTGAGAGAGAGAGAGGGAATCTGGACACCCACGGCTTTCTCTAGACTGTCATGGTAGAGAGAGAGAATCTGGACACCCACAGCTTTCTCTAGACTCTGTCATGGTAGAGAGAGAGAATCTGGATGCCCATGGCTTTCTCTAGACTCTGTCATGGTAGAGAGAGAGAATCTGGACACCCACAGCTTTCTCTAGATGTCTAGAGAAAGCCATGGGTGTCCAGATTCTCTCTCTCTCTCTCTCTCTCTCTCTCTCTCTCTCTCTCTCTCTCTCTCCCTCTCTCCTTCCCTCCCTCCCTCCCTCATTCCCCTGCAACAGAGGCTTTCACTGAACCTGGTGACTGCCAGTCCACTGGGGGCCTCCCATCTCTGCCCAACAGGGCAGGCACTACAGCTCCAGATGCACTGGAGGTCACACCCAGGTTCGTGTGCACACACTAGGATCTGAACTCAGGCTCACCTGCTGTGGATCACCTGCTCTTACCCACTCAGCCATTTTGCCCTCCTACCTTTCCATTTTGTAAATGAAAAAAGTACCTAACCTGATATTGTGAAGATAGTTGACATCCTTATGCATGATAGTTTAAAAGTTAATATTTTCGTGTATACTTGTATTTTTTAATTTTGAAAATGAAAATATTTAATAAAAATAGTCAGAAACTAGAAGAGCTCAGTGTGACGTCCCATATGGGTGACATGTCTGTTTTCAATGTTGGTTTTGTCTTTGACAGTACCCATGTTCATGGCCCCTCCTTCAGTCTCCCCGCTCTCAGCGTACTCCCTTGGTGTCTCCTGGGAGAAGCCAGCAGAAAACTTTACAAGCGGAGAAATTATAGGGTACAAGATCAGCGTGGTTTCTGAACATTGCCCTCAGCAAGATGTTCCAGTCATGTGTTCCAAGGTATTTTTATTTTCAACTCATTTCCTTTCCAAGTTCAATTATGGCTCCATTTGATGTTTTATGAATTTATAGAATTCTGTAGCAGAATCCATCTCCCAATGTGATCATCAAACGGGGCATGTTCTTCAACTGAACATCTGATGCTCAAGGTCCTGTATATGTGTATATGCTTATCACTTATTTTTCTAACATGCTGAACTAAAGTGGTTATAATTTTATTTCATGAGACCTGCTGTTTCCACTTAGTCTTAAATATTTTTTAAGAAGCCTTTCAGCAGCTACATACTATATAAGATAATCTGAAAATATTATTTGAACACATAATAGCACATTTAACCACCCCACAATCTGTCAGTATTTATACTGTATCCTCTTGGATGTCAAACTGACATTGACAAGACCATCTCCTATGCATGTTTTGTTTATGTCTTCACTTCTTTAGGAAAAGTCATGGGGGCCCAAATCTAGCACATCATAACAGAAATCATGACAGTGCAAATGTGCAAATGTGACCCTATTGGTAAAGTGCTTGCTTAACATGGACTAATCTCTGACCTTGGTTCCTGGTACTGTGTAAAACCTGGCATGGTAGCACAGGTCTGTAACCCAAGCACTTGAAAGGCAAAGGTCATTTAAGGTCATCCTGAACTACCTAGTGAGTTTACAGCTAGCTTAGGCTACATGAGACCCTGTGTCAACATTTATATATGGATATATAATTTGCATGAATTCTATGAATACAGTATTTTCTCAAGGCTTTGGATGCGTGGGCACATTGTGTCTTCTGGTAGCATCTTCTCCAGGGCTGAGAATACAAAGTGTCAATAGTTATAAATGTCTTACCCTATCCAGGTTCTATCTCGTTGGATACAGAGGATTCTAGAGCATGAGAGGATCTCATTCTCTCCAGCTAGAGATGAGGGAATATGCCTTTCTAGCCTGTTTTCTAGGCATGATAGTGGGCAAAGATAGAAGACAGTGGTGTCAGCTACACCTGGTGTCCTATGCTCTTGCCGTTCACTTCTACTTCAAAGGGGCATATCCTTTCATGAACACTAATATGAGATTTTTTTTAAAAGATCTCAGTGCTTTCTCCCCAATCTGTGTGATCTGCATTTTCCAAACTTCCCACACTCTGATTTGATCTGGTTTCATGTCCCTGACCAGAGAGGCCAAGCCTGAGATATTCCTCTTCCGCATAGAGGAGGTAAAAAACAAAACAAAACAAAACAAAAAAACAAAAACAAAAACAAAAAAACCCAATAACAATAACACACACACACACACAAAAAAAAAACAAAAAACAAAAACAAAAAACAAAAAACAAAAAAAAAACCCAAACACAAGGTCTGAAGGTCTGTCCTCTGAGAATATTTGTCTTCACTGCAGTTTTTGAGACACACCATAGGGGGCATCAGCAGCCCCCCAACCTAACCTTGCAGCTACTTTCTAAGATAATCCGACTGTGTTCTCAGCTTGGTATCCTTCGTTCTCCATGTTTTAGACTTCCCATGGTCTGCATGGCATTCTTTGGGCTGGACTGAAATCTTAGATTGCCATTTTCATCACAAGATGCATCTCGTTTGAATCCATCCGACCTTAAGACTTGACATACCTGAGAAGTAAAGCAGCCAAGGAGGAAAAACTCCACCTACACTGTGATTTGACTTTCTGTTCAATGCTCTGTTGTAATGTAGGCCCAGTATCTGGCTGAGAGTGTTTCATGAATAGCTCAGGATATTCAGCCTTCCCATCACTTTCTGAGCCTTTGCTCTGCATACTGCCTAATGTGTGGCTCTCTTACCATGCAGAATTTATGATATTTTCCCACTCTTATTGTGGCAGAGCCATGGGCTCGATGTGTTTCAGTGTCCCAAACAGTTCATGAGCCAGCACTACAACCTGGACAGGGGGCGGGGACAAGCAGAGTAGCAGAATTTCACATTGACACCACGCTCGTTAGAACTAGTGGTGGCTCTTCACCTTCAGATGGGGGTTTGTTCACCAGACATGGAGCTTCTTCTTGAAAAATGCAAGATAATCCCCATTTAGGGATGCAAGATATACTCACTTTTCTTTTGATTTGAACTGGATGGATGTCCTAGATGTCACCGAAGACTTGACCTCCTAAAACCCAGCTGAGACTTCAAATCCCCTAATCTTTAACAGTATATCTCCTACTCTCTGGAACACATCTGACTCAGACTGCCATACACTCATTTCCTGCTTATGTGATCCACTTGATATGACTTTATTGACATAGAGAATAATGCTTTCAAGAAAGATTGTATGGGTTGTCTTAAATTGATGATGACCCTAAGATTGTCTTTCTTTAGTGCGTAGATGACATTGGCAGTGGTCATCTGATTCCACAGGCCTAAAACTTAGTGCTTTCCCTAAAGTTGTCTTAATGATTACTTAATCCAGCACTAGTGCAAGTTTTAAACTTGTCCCACTATAGCAAAGTTGTAGGCTGTCAAGAGTCCAACTGCCCGTGTCTCCATTGCCAGCCAGCTGGTGTTGTCCAGCTCTACTCTACCACTTTAATAACTTGACATCTCCCTCCTACGGATCCAACTCCTGATGTGACTATCATAGTTATGATAGTCCTAACTATGGCATGTTTCCCAGAAGATACCAGCTGTGGGAGAAAAATGAGAGCAGGAGAGATGGGGATTGCACTCAGAAACAATTGACAGTCTAATGGGCAGAGTAAGAATCTAAGGTACAACACCTCAGTGGAAAGGCCTCAGCTGACCCCCACCGAGTTCAGGAACCAGAATAAGCTCTGTACCTGCCACAAACAGGGTAGAAATCCCAGACCCTTTAACTCCCACACTGTCTGTTTTCTGATAACATGATCAAAATCGCCATACATTTGGTGGGATACAATGGCATGCATTGATCCTCATGGACTTTATAGCTCAAGAAGACTCATCTGAGGCCTCTGGGAGAGCCACGACCCTTCCATGTACCCTACAGGACTTCCATGTCGCCGCTTCTCCCAGCTTCCTCCCAGTGCTTGGTGACACTCATTGCATTGTGCCAACATATCTCCCATATTTGCCTCATCTTGCTCCACCCCTCCCCATCTGTGGGTTTTTTCTTTCCTCATAAAATAGTACCGGTTGTCAGATTAAATCTAACCCTAAATACAAGATGTGTCAACTCATTACCTATACAAATGCCTCAGTTCAAAAGGTAAAATTCTCAAGTTCTGGATAGGCATGTATTTTTGAGAGACCCTATTTAATTCAGTATGAATATATTTGCCTTTTTCCTGAGTTGTCTTGGTGGAGAGAATTTATATACACACAACACAGATGTCTATTATTGGGCAAGACAAAGAGGCAATAAGATACTTAACATTTTATCCTTCTCCTCCATCTGCATATATTACTTTTTCAATGATCTCATGATAAAAACAGTATGTAGTATAGTAACATGTTTTTCAGCTTACACAGCTTCCTGTACAAATAATCTATAATGTTGTTGTTTAGGTAAATTCATAAATAGGACTGGTGTTTTTCTTTGATCCTTATATTCCATATTTGTAGTTGGCATTTTGGCTCACAGTTGTGTTTTAGTGATATTTTTATTCTTAGGCTGTATAAGCTTGAAGCCAATACTTAGGTAAATATCCCCAGTATCTTATGTTGCACTCCTGTCTGGAAAATACCTCAAACTAAACTCTGCTACTAAACTCTGTGTGCGTGTTCACCTATGTATTTTTGTCATGTATCATTTTATATGAAAGGCAAACTGAAGGACTATATCAGTGATGACATAGTTTTATGATAGAGTCGAGATCATAGTAAACATAAGCCACAGGGCTGTTACTGATGTAATTCAGCAGTTTTTTTACCACCTTTTATAATTCTAAAGACCATACCCCAATGAAAAGGAAATATTGTAACAAATACATCAACACCATACTTAATTTATCATTACCAAGACTTCTGTACTGTACACAGCTGTATGACCTACAGTATTGTAGCCTTGGTGATACCATTGATTTATATTAGCAGTGCCATAAACATTTGACTACTTGTGTTAAGCCATTAAATAGCTATGGCCTCCTTAGATAGTATAAACATTCAGCTTGCATGATTGTAAAGGGCCACACACAATCACATATGCAACCTGCTCCACAGTTGACTAAGCCAACAGAGCACAGTCTATGAGTTCATGCCAGTAGCCCTAAGAAAAATGATTTACATTCATGATTCTGCTCCTGTTATAGTTCCCCAAAAACAATTTTTATCCTTAGTCTGAGTAAGTTTGAATAGTTGCCTGTGATTGCTCCTAGTCGTAATGATAGGATGAATTCTGGGTTGGCCATTTAACTATTTGTTTATATTGTCCCTCCCAATCTCCTTTATTCAAACTTTCTACTGTCATTTGAAAATATATGATGATAACAGTATTTCAAAAAAATGTAACTATCACTGTAACTGCATGTATTTATTTGAATAAGAAGTGTAAGTGAGGTTTGACCTAGAGGGATAGCCACACAGCATCTAGTCTTTCCCCCTGTCTACTGTGGGATTTTAAAGCAAGAGATAGATAGGTCAATTTAGTACCATGTCATTGTCTCATGCTCTGCGATCAAGTAGCATGTGGCATCCCCAGCCTGCACTACTGTTGGCTTGGTTTGGACTTTTTCACCGTAAGTATGCCAGTGTCGCCATCTTTAGCTCTTCAGTTGGTGACAATAACCATACATCCATGCTGCTTTTGAGGCCATAACCCCGTCTTCTCATTTAGCCACTCAGGAGCTGCATTATTACCCCATAAAGCAGTGTGATTGTACAATCATCAATTAAACCTCAGCTTGTTGAGACTTTTTTTAATCTCTTTCTCATGTCGGGGTTGGCAATAATTCCCTCTGTTTGAATTTTGATTTTGAATGCCAAGATTATATGCTGTGTGTTGATGGTTATCTGATTACTATTACTGTTATTTTGCCTTGAAGCTGGTGCATTTTGCTAAGTCCCAAGAGCAGTCTTACACCATAAATGGACTCAAGCCTTATAGGATCTACAGCTTCACTGTCTCCTTCTGTAGTTCAGTGGACTGTGTAACCCGCGCTTTGGGATCAGGACAAACCCTAGCAGCAGGTATGTATGTTCTAGTGAATATGAAGAAATATATTCACGTTGAAAATAAATACCTACAGGTCTGCTGTACATTGGATTTCATATATGTCTTTGCTGTCCTCTGCTGCTTTCCTAGCAATCCTGAGTGTAGTTTATCTTAAGATTTTTAAACAAACTACAAACTACAAAACTACAAACATTAGCCAAGAGTTATGGGCACATCAGAAGAGCCCCGTATTAGATAAGGAAAGAGAATGGCTCCTGTGCTCAACCTCTAACTAGGGCCTCCGAATTTCCTGCCATTGTAAGATGCACTTAGGATCAATCCTATGAGGTCACAGGACATTTCTTCTTTAAATCATAACTTCTCTTTTTGTGTTCGATCCTTCAATCCCTGTCCCATGAGGTTCTCTGGAAATGTCTAAGTTGCCTGCTGCTAGATGTTTCCTCTGTTTGATAGACAATTGCTTACATATTATTTTATTCATAGTTAATAGTAATCCCCTAAGTCTACACAATGAAATAGGAGACTTTTTAAATCTTATAATGGGCTTTATACCATTTTTGTGTTACTAAGAGTCAGCTAGATTTACACAGAGCTGAACATATATGCATCACTACCATCTCCGCTCTCCACCAACAGCATTTAGAATATTCTCATTTGCCAGTGTTTCTGCCAGCTATTCTCCAAGCTTAGATTTGCTTTATGGGTATGGCTGCATGTGCAGAGGTTAGGGGATTCCCAGACAAATTATAGGTATTGTATGAACATATGTTTAATTGTCATCCTACTGTCTGTAATTCTAATTCTAGTGTTTCTATCCCCAGTTCAGGGAAAAATAATTCAGTCCAAATTACGTCACACAATTACTATTGCTTGTTATGATTTTCAATTGATGTGAAGGACATACAAGTTCCACAATAGTGTGGTTTATCATCTCACTGACTAACTTATTTCTGTACTGATATGTTTAATCTATATGGAGTTCAGATGTATAAGTACATTTAAGGAGTACCCAGTGTATTAAATCATATGGAGTTCATTCTTTTCCTATAAGTCTATTTATTTTTATGAATGCCATGATTCAAAGGTAATAAATTTGAATAAGAGGGGTGGATTCTATCTACTTTATGCAAAATTGATACAATTTTGGACAAAATTTGAAAGGACATTCAATCTCACAGCTTCAAGAAAATATAAGAGAGATTAAACACAAGCTGAAGATTGGGTATTGGATGGAGAACCCTAGCAATAAAGCTGGTCATAGCCTATAGCAAGTCATCCAGTGCTGTTGGATACCTGATGCAACTGAATTCATAGTAACATCTCCCATGTGTTTGTCTAATCTGTATCAGTTTCAATTCCCAGCACCTACATGGCCAATCACAACTATTTTCAACTTCAGTTCCAGAGTGTCCAGTGCTTTCTTCTGGCCTCCATGGGCTATAGACACACAACTGGTACACAAACATATGTGCAGGCAAAACAACCTTACACATAAATTAAGATAAAATAAATAAAAATTAAAGCAAAATAAGATTTTAAAATGTTTGTCCAAATTACAGTTTTCCAATTTGCCTTTTGTAGCATAAAGCCACTTCTGTGCCCCCAAGCACATCATTAATACATTATTTTGTAATATCTCCAATTAGAAAGCAGCCATTGAATGTTTAAAGGTCTGTGGGAATCCTAAAGACAATGCACACCACGTTTACTTTAAAGAATTATCATCTGGTAGAATGGTTGGCAAGAGGATATGTGCTAGGACTCTCAGCAGAAAAGAATCCATAAGGACAGAGCCGAAGATGCATGGCTTTGAGCTTGGAGGTTAGAACATCACTTCACTAGATGCTTCTGTAGATGGATTTGGTTGATTGATAAAAACATTCATATCTATTTATTGAGGATTTAAAATGTCCTTGTCACCATGTTAGAGGTTGACACTATTCTAGATATTGCTATGAAGAAAGTTGTGGTTTACAAAGGCGTCCCTGGCAATACCTTATGAGGGAATATGCAGAAATTCTCAGTCTTTCTCACTGGGGACTAAGGGAGTCTGTCCAATAAGTAGCCATGAAGATTGACAGATGAAATGGATAGTATTATAGGGAAACTATCTGCAGGTTCAGAAGAGGGGAAAACTGAAGATGACAGTAATATTCAAGTAGAGTGTGGTGTTTCTGTTCAATGAAATGGGAAAGATGAACAGATGGGAAAACAAACCCATGTGTTTATGTTTGATCACTTGGTGTGGCCATGGCAGCTACAGGCAGCTATAAACCGAACATACACGAACATACAAATCTGATGGTTAAAATGTTGCTGATTTTATAATCACCTATAGAGAGATGGAGAGAGCTATGGTGCAAATGAATCAACGAGGCAGCGAAGATGCAGGGACACAGGCTGAAGGGAAGTGTCTGGGCAAGTGCATGTGTACAGGGACAGTGAGAGAAGCAAGGAAACAGGGAGATCAGAGATTCCCATCTGGGAAGTTCTGAAAGGGCCTTGTTACCTTTAATGCCATATGCTATCCCGAGAGCAGCAGAGGCATGCATAAAGATGGTGGGCGTGTCCCTGAATGGCCTGAGCTGAAGCTGGGTATAAAGGACTGAGCAGTGGAAGAGGATACCTTAACAAAATTCAAAGGTGGTTCTTTGAAGTTTTGATAAACATTTCAATTTCCCCAGTTTCTACTTAAACCATTACATTAGCTTCTGTTCCTGGGGGAAATCGTTTCTATTCTGATGGATAAATTGTTCCAGTGGCTTTTCAGAAAATAAAGAGAGCTTAGTACTAGCCACCAATATATGCTGTCAAGAATGTGAGTTCTCCTCTGCCAATAAAAAGTAATGTACGTGAAGATAGTGGGAAGATGTTTTTGTCATGTTTGTTTCAGTCTAAAATGCACCCTTTGCAGGTAGATTCAGAACAGTGAGAAGAAGAAATAGCCTTTATTTGCCTGCAAGCCAAGCTCAGTAACGACTATACTCTTCATGCCTCTAATTTCCAGTAGGTGCTTATGATTCTTTCCCTATACATACCTTAAAATTAAACACCCAAATAAGACTCATAGGCTAGACATCATAAAAATGAGCAATACCGAAACTTGACTTTTGTGTAGTTAAGCCTGTATCAGAAAGGAATGAAAGTTGACTATCCACTGCATGAATCTCTCTGCTCTATAACTTCTGTGAACTGCGGGGTGACACGCTGTGGGTTTGCAACCCATTTAACTGTTGCTTCCAAGTGCAGGGATGGAAGCCTGCCATTCAATAGCATTGTAGCAGAAAGTCACAAATCAAAATAGGCATTTAGCCTCTTAGAAGTGAGGAATCAAAACAATGGCTTCTCTTCATTAAAACATCTGCCACTATTTTTTTTAAAAAAGGATAATTGTAAAGTTTCATCTGGCCATTTCATGGAAAAACTTGAGAAGCATATAATTTGCTTTAAATATTTCAGGTGCATTGATAGAACAGGTGTACTTTGCCATGAGTACTCTATCAGATCTGGGTTTGGTGCCTGCATCGTTCTGAACAGATCCCAGTGATAGGGTCTCAAGGATTAATTAATTAATTAAGCTTGACTTAATGGCTATGGGATCACTCCTGGTTGTTGGGGAAGTTCCCAGATGGGTTGGGCCTTCTTCAAATCCATGCTAGCTACACATCTACAAAATCTTACCCTTTTCATTGAAGAAACTTGTGAATTTCTTCCTGTCTTTCCCACAGTCTGTCAGGCTTAAATCTTCTGCTGGGAGACCCATCTCTAAAGAGATGCTGTGCTGCTATTTTCTTTACCTGTCACTGGCTTCCAGACTAGAAGCTGAGAAATACCCGTCTCTTAAGCAAGTAACTAGAGGTGTGTTAAGCTGTCTTTCTGAACCAAACGTAGAGTGTAGATCTTCTTTCTCCTGGGTTGGAAACTCGGCTTGTTTAAATGCAGGGGACATATGTCTTTTCATTGTGAATAGAACCCAGAGTGATTAAACAAGCACTCTTAATATGTTAATTTATACTTTTAATTACAACAATCTTGTCTATATAGTCATTAGTGAATACTAATATAAATATTTTCCCACCTCTTTATTCCTGGAGTGTAAGGCAATCATCCAGCTCTTTCTGCGAGGTTGCCGGTTTCCATCTCATAATTCCATCTTTGTTCCTAGTTATGAATGCATTTTGTTCCTTCCTGTCTTGAATAATCCTTCATTAAGCTAGTCGCTTTCTGCTCCATGCTAAAAAGGAAAAATTATCATGCAAATGTGGCAGGCCATATTAAAAGCACATCGCCCGACACTTTTTGTCGCTGTCCTTCAATTAGTTTCCCTCCTTTGAATTTAATTCCATTTGTTGTTGAAAAACTACTGACTTGATGTACAAACTTGTGAATCTAAGGCTGCTGCCCAGAAAGTGAGGAGGGAAAAAAATCAAAGGCCCTTGGAAGATCTGCAGAGCAGAAATGAATTCGCTTCACCTTTTGACAAGAACACTTGAACGGCCCTGGAGTCCTCTGGTGATTCGACCTGGCTAATTATCCAATTATTTATTTCAAAAGCAAAAATGGGCATTCTGCAGTGAGAATGTTGTAAAGCAGCCTGAGAAATTTGGGAGCAGCAGATGACTTAAGGTCCATCCAAGATAAAGAGTATCTGTGCAGAAGCTTGGCCTCCCTCCTAGGTGCCATCCAAGGGCGCTCCCCTACCTCTCTCGGGAAGGAGACCCTGACACAGGGGCAATTTCTGTCTGTTTCCCCTCTCCGTGGGGATTATTTTCGCACTTGCAAAAACCATGTCAAATTGCCAGGGCTCTTAAGCAATATTTAAGTTGTATTCCTCTTGATTAAAAGCTTTTGGTTCAAAGCAATACTTTTTAATTGCCTAATGATATAAGTCAGTTCTTAGGGAAAAAAAAAACCTGCACATTTAGGAGTTCATTTGCGATATAACTGAAAAATTCATTGCATGGCAGTAAAGCAATTTACTGTTAATTACAAGGAGAAGAATTTGCTGTAGCATGCTCACAGATTGCCATGAATCACGCAGCTCTCCTAGAGATTTATAACAGATGTGTAAATGGGATGAATTAGCAGGGTTTAATAACAGAGGCACAAATCATGCAGACTTCAAGGAGCTTTAATTGATATACTGGAATGTGACGGGCATGAATCACTCAGCCATTCAACAGCACTGGAACATATGGTCAGCTCAATATGCTGCATCTTAAATCGGTCGGTGAGTCGTCACTCGTCCCATATGGTGGGAGCAATATATTTTTTCGTGATTAAAAAAAATAACATCCTTTTTTTTTAAAAAAGAAAAAGAAATATGGTTGCAAGGCATGTTTGTTATCGACCGGGCATCTGAAAGCCAAGCTAACCGGGCGTATGTTTTCTTTGTTTTTGTTGTGATTATTTTTAAACAAGGCAGCTTCCCCAAATAAATGAGGGGCATTGTGTAATGCTAGACTGCAGGAGGTGTGATGAGGAAGGGCTCCGTGGGGTTGGCACATTTTACCCCCCAGCACAAGTGAAGGGAAGGCAGGGCTGGAGAAGCTGAGATTGTCCTCTGAGGACTGGGTCAGTGAGGGGAAGCGTGGCGTCTCCTTAGAGGGAAGGATAGGACTGTCCAGCTGGGCATCTAGCATGGCAAGTTTGACAGGAAATCTTTATTTAGCAAGTTTAAAAGAAAAGGTAGTTTCATAATAATAATAATAATAATAATAATAATAACAACAACAATAATAATATAATATTGTGGCCCTGATGGAACAATCACATGGGCCACTCTTTTGCTTCTTAATTATATGTTGCCTTTCTCAGGAACATTACAAACAATCTTCATATGTCATGGAACGAAGGCCATGGCCTTCATGTGCCAGCCAGGTACCCAGGCTGACACATGACCAGCACTGTTCAAACATACTTTCAACGTCACTGGGTCCTGGCAGCTTTCAGAAAGGCTTTTGCAGCATTAGTAAATGTGTCAGACTTGAAAAAGGAATATTGCAGCGTTAGTCTGTGCTGCCAGGGTTTAATGTCAACAATTAAAATTTATTTTGATCCTTACCTAGTGTTTATTACTGTTTGTATACACAACAGACCTTACTAATACAGAGATGCACTATTAGACGGAAATGCCATCTGTTCTCAGAGAAATGCTGGCATCTGTCTTCGATGCTAAAACTAAAATGATATTATTTCTAACACAACCAAATTAACTGCTTTTTTTTTCTCGCCGACTCCACTTCGGAGGGCTGCAGATATAACTGAGGAAAAGACTGGCTCATGCAAAGCGCCTTGACCTCAGGGGCCAGGACTGCATATGGATAGTGACTTTTATCAGGCTTCCTGGTGGCCTTTTGAGCACGCAGAAAGGGCATGCAGAAATCCCCTTTACAAAAGAGAACTTTCCCTCCGTTGCGTTCTCCGTCTTTATCTTCTGCAGATCACTAAAGTAACAACTGAAATACATAAAACTGGACAGAATTAGAGAGGCTCAAGGGTCCCCCCAAAATTTTGACAGATGCACCCTCAAAAATAAATAAACGAAACCAAACTTCAAGTGAAGAAATTGAACAGGCAAAAATTTTGGTGAACAGTCTCCATTGGTCCCACAGTGACCCCTTTAGGAAAATACAAACTCTCTTCTCTACTAGGCTATTAATTTTTTCCTCCCTCAGTGGCATATATAAAAGATTTATATGCAGCACCCCTCCTCTTTTATTTTTGGGAGGTCTAAGTATCTTATTAAGAAAAGGTCTCTCAGTGTTCAAAGTTAAAGAATTCGGAGCAGCAAGGACAACGGTAACACCCATACAGATATGAGAGCTGGGACCCTTTCTGAGATGGGCCACTTGGATTCCATATATCACACAATAATAAATTGTGTCACACCCATGTTTAATGCATGTACACAGCGCATTAACTGTAACTACAGTACATTTATTTGTGCTGGAGGAGACTTGAAAATGATTAAAAAATCAATACAGTGCTGTCAGACAGGCAAGCTTTACGATACGTTTAAGATACTAATTGCGAAGGCCCCATAAAAGCTTCAAGTTTGTGTAACAAGGATGCCATAATTACAGTCGGAGCAAATACCTCTTACATTAATGCTGGACTTCAGGGGATGGCGATGGTGGCTGTCACCTTCGGGACGCTGTGTGTAGTTCAAAAATAATGGTACCTTTTCTCTTGAGCCCTGGGCTGTGTTCATTATGGACAATTGATCTACCATCACTTGAAAGACAGTGACAGCAATGTCCAGGAACCAAGTTCATTTGAGGTCTTACAAGTCGTGCTTTGTAGCCTTTCTTCTTTGACATGGCACACATAAAAAGATAATGTGGTGTGCGACATCCAGGTTAAAGAACTGAAGGCTGGCGGCAGAAAGGGAAATGCTAGGGGCTGTGGTCAGCTTCCTTGAAGTCGATGGAGACTAGTATGTTAGCCAGCTTGCTACTTTTCTACTTAAGAATCACTCTTTGGTTCATCTCTATTCAACCAGGTCTCTCAGTGAAGACCTAACTATAGAAAAGAAAGAGCCAATGATGGATAAGAACATCTCCAGTGCACACACCCTCACATGGTGCTGACAGGGGAGCAGGTGGCAAGTAGAGAAATAGGTTTTATTGTCTAGAGTCTGATGAGAGTTGGTCAGTAAGCCAGCAGGGAGTGACATCTAGGCTCCTGTGGAAGTGCCTTTGCTCTTCTGCACACTGGTTGTTGAACAGAGTTGCTGCCACCTGGGAACTCAGGATCAGGTCCTGGTCTCAGAGCTCACATGCAGATGTTCAGGCCTAGCAGTGTTTGGAAAGTGACATTTCTTGTCAGTGGTTTTAGATCTTTGAGAAAAAAGTCAAAATGATTTTTGTAACTTTATTTTTTTCAATCGTTATTTTAAATGATGGTTCTTAAACACTTTAACCTCTTTGTAGCCCACCGCCTACCAGGGGTAATGGAACAGAAAGAATAGAGGGGAAATGGACCTGTTTAGGAATGGCTCTTTGGAGCAACTCACATCCGTGTTGTCTGGAAATCGGCAGTTCAGTTCATTGGTTTTGAGCAGTGGCAGCTCGATCCATTCACAAACACTTCACAGGTATACCAGCAATCTAGTTTGGGAGAGTCAGAAGAGCAAACGCTAATCAGCAGGGGTGGCACTAACTAGCAGAGACAACCAGGCCTCAGCCAAATCTGCACAAGTCAGCAGGAGGGTCCTCAGCCAGTAGGAACACCAGAAGTTCTCAGCAGAGTGTCTCTTAGCAAAGTGAAGATCAGTGAAGACTCAAGAGTAAACGTTACACAACTATGTACTATGAACAGTTACTATATAAGTGCAAACCACTTAGGACCCACATGAAAGCCACATCTGGCTGCATGTCAGTGATAGTAACCCCAGTCCTGGGAGGGGGTGGTAATGAAAGGATCACTGGGGTTTCTTGGTCAGCCAGTCTAAATAAAAAAGGAGAGAGAGAAAGAGAGTTCCAGAATCAATGAGAGAGTCTATGCCAAGAGGATTAAGTAGACTGTTCATTGAGTCATTGTTGATAAATTGTACTGAAAAATTTTCAATTTTCTGATGAGAAAACTGAAAAAAATAGTTTGAATTTGTAGCACAGAAAATTAAGGTGAAATATCTTGAGATATCCAACATTGATTTCTTTGCTCAAAGTCATTTCAAAGTTTGTTGTGCTATGATTATAATTTTAAAACATATCCCTGTTTCCATAATCACTTTGTTTTGGCAATCTGACAAATCACCCTCCTTACTCTAAACTTTCTCTCTCTCTTTCTCTGTCTCTGTCTCTCTCTGTCTCTCTCTGTCTCTCTGTCTGTCTCTCTGTCTCTGTCTCTGTCTCTGTCTCTGTCTCTCTCTCTCTCTCTGTGTGTGTGTGTGTGTGTGTGTGTGTGTGTGTCTGTGTCCAGTTTAATTGATAGACAGTTCCACTCAATTCCCTCTCCTGCCTGTGAAAAGCAGGATGGCGAGGAGCAGAGGAGCAGGGGACATGCAGGCCTGAGTCTCACAGAGTCCCACTTCTGCCTCTTGGAGAACTTAGAACCCCAGGGCACTACTTCCAGGCCTGTGGCTCAAAAGGAGACTCTCACAGTCATGCAGAGAAACGAGAATATTTTGGTACCAATCACTAAGTAGGAGGATGCTGGCAGTCTGGAGATGTTGATTGATGAGGGTCAAAGAACGAATCTGGAAAATTAGAGGAAATATTCAAAGAAGAGAGAGAAGAGATGTTCATCATAAGGCAGTGTCCAGCCAAGACTGGCTGTGTTTGTTCCTTAAGTGAAAGTGTGTGTGTGTGTATGTGTGTGTGTGTGTGTGTGTGTGTGTGTGTGTGTGAAAGATAATGATACAAAGAAGGAAGAAGAGGAAAAAGAAGAGGAAGAAGAAGGCAACTGATGTTGATTAAAAATGAAATGAGCTTTATCGATAAACTGAAGGAAACATTATTAAATGATAGATCTATTACCAGATCTACCAAGAAAGGTTACGTCTCCCATATGATGCAGCTGTTCCCCTCAAAAGTTTTTGTTTGCAGCTGGTGGTGGGGAAGCCAGAGTGTCAGCCAGCATGCCAGGTGCTCAGACCCAGCCGGCGGCGGCGGAACCAGGTACCCAAGACAGCCCGAGCTTAAGACCTTCGGGGACTCAGGCCTGGAGTGGAAGTTGGGCACAGAATAGCGGCTGCACTCTGCACTCGCGGGGCGGACCCCGAGCTCCCTGCAGGCAGCTGCCATATTGCCTGCAGCTTCCCGTCCAGCTGGTGGTGAGGAAGCCAGAGTCAGCCAGCGTGCCAGACCCAGCCAGAGGCGGAACCAGCCTCCCATCCAGCTGGTGGCAGGGAAGCCTGAAACCGGACCCAGACAGCTTCCCGGCAGCTTGGGACCAGCAGGTGGAACCAGATAACTGAGATATCCCAACTTTAAGACCCCTGGGGAAACAGGATATCAGACAGCAAACCCTGAGCAGGAGCAGTGCAGAGCAGCCGCCCAACAGGCGGAACCAAATACCTGGGATATCCTGAGTTTAAGACCTCGGGGGACTCAGGCCACCTGTCAGCAATCTGTGAGCAAGACCCCCGCAGGACAGTGATTCAGGTATCCCAGTCTCTGGGAAATAGCCTTACAACCCCACAGGAGGGTCAAGCACCAGCTAGTATCTACAGGACCAACTAATACCAGAGTTAACCAGATGGCAAAAGGCAAACGTAAGATCGCTACTAACAAAAATCAAGGCAGTATGGCGGCATCCGAACCCAGTTCCCCAACAGCAATAAATATTGGATACCCCGAAACACCAGAAAAACAAGACTCAGATCTAAAATCACTGGTCAGG
The DNA here is from genome assembly GCA_964023405.1 of Apodemus agrarius. NCBI lineage: Eukaryota > Metazoa > Chordata > Mammalia > Rodentia > Muridae > Apodemus > Apodemus agrarius. The sequence continues at coordinate 3,750,430 of OZ030029.1, read as the reverse complement.
ATGCTGATAGAGGAACACTTAGATAAATCTCTTAAAGTAATACATGAGAAAATAGATCAAAAGCTAGAAGCCATTGCAAGGCAAACACAATGAAATCCCAGATATCTCAACACACCAGAAAAACAAGACTCAGATCTAAAATCACTGGTAAAGATGCAGATTGAGGATCACTTAGATAAATTTCTTAAAGTAATAGAGGAGAAAATAGATCAAAAACTAGAAGCCCATACAAGGCAGACACAAAAATCACTTAAAGAAATCCAGGAGAATATACAGCAAAAAATGAATCCCAATAAGGGGGAGAAACAAAAATCACCTAAAGAAATACAAGAGAACATGGGTCAACGAGTAGAAGTCATAAAAGAGGAAACACAAAAAATCCCTTAAAGAATTACAGGAAAACACAAACAAGCAACTGAAAGATCTGAGCAAAACCATACAAAATCTAAAAACAGAAGTAGAAACAACTAAGAAATCACAAAGGGAGACAATGTTGGAGATAGAAAACCTTGGGAAGAAATCAGGAGGCACAGATGCAAATATCAACAATAGAATACAAGAGATAGATGACAGAATCTCAGATGCTGAAGATACCATAGGAACCATGGATTCAACAATTAAAGAAAATGCAAAAAGCTGGTAACCCAAAACATTCAGGAAATCCAGGACACAATGAGAAGACCAAACCTAAGGATTATAGGGATAGATGAGAATGAAGATCTACAACTTAAAGGACCAGCAAATATCTTCTACAAAATTATGGAAGAAAACTTCCCCAACCTAAAGAGAGAGATGCCCATGAATATACAAGAAGCCTATAGAACCCCAAATAGACTGGACCAGAACAGAAATACTTCCCGTCACATAATAATCAAAACCCCAAATGTACTAAACAAAGAAAGAATATTAAAGACAGTAAGAGAAAAAGGACAAGTAACATATAAAGGAAGACCTATCAGAAATACACCAGACTTCTCACCTGAGACCATGAAAGCTAGAAGATCCTGGGCAGACCTCATGCAGACCCTAAGAGAACACAAACTTCAGCCAAGACTACTATACCCAGCAAAACTCTCAATTGCCATAGATGGGGAAACCAAGATATTCCACGACAAAACCAAATTTGCAAGATACTTATCTACAAACCCAGCCCTACAAAGGATAATAGGGGAAAAATACCAACAGAAGGGGGGAAACAACACCCCAGAAGAAACAAGATAGAAACCCCATCTCATCCAACCCAAAAGAAGAGAACCACTCAAATAAAAATAATAATAACAATGCCCAAAATGTCAGGAAGTAATAATTACTATTCCTTAATATCTCTTAATATCAATGGACTCAATTCCCTGATCAAAAGACACAGACTAACAGACTGGATAGGGAAACAGGACCCTACATTTTGCTGCATACAGGAAACATATCTCAGTGTCAAAGACAAACACCACCTTAGAGTAAAAGGCTGGAAGACAGTTTTACAAGCAAATGGTCCCAGGAAACAAGCTGGAGTAGCCATTCTAATATCAGATAAAATCGACTTTCAACCTAAAGTCATCAAAAGAGACACAGAAGGTCACTTCCTGCTTGTCAAAGGGAAAATCCACCAAGAAGATTTCTCAATACTGAACATCTATGAGCCAAATGTAAGGGCACCCTCATTCGTAAAAGAAACTTTACTAAAGCTTAAAGCACACATCGTACCTAACACAATGATTGTAGGTGACTTCAACACTCCACTCTCCTCAATGGACCGATCAGGAAAGCAGAAACTAAACAGGGACACAGTGAAACTAATTGAAGCTTTGGACCAATTGGATTTAACATATATATATATATATATATATATATATATATATATATATATATATAAAACATTCCATCCTGAAACAAAAGAGTATACCTTTTTCTCAGCACCGCACGGTACCTTCTCAAAAATTGATCATATAATTGGTCACAAGACAGACCTCAACAAATACAAGAAGACCGAACTAATCCCATTTCTCCTATCAGATCACTATGGAGTAAAAGTGGTCTTCAATAGCAAGAAGAACAACAGAAAGCCCACATACACATGGAAACTGAACAATACTCTACTCAATGACACCCTGGTCAAGGAAGAAAGAAAGAAAGAAATCAAAGACTTTTTAGAATTCAATGAAAATGAAGGTACAACCTACCCAAATCTCTGGGATACAATGAAAGCAGTGCTAAGAGGAAAACTCATAGCCCTGAGTGCCTCCAAAAAAAAACTGGAGAGAGCATACACTAGCAACTTAACAGCACACCTGAAGGCCCTGGAACAAAAAGAAGCTAACTCACCCAGGAGGAGTAGAAGAGAGGAAATCATCAAAGTAAGGGCTGAAATCAATCAAGCAGAAACAAAGAGAACCATACAAAGAATCAACAAAACCAAGAGCTGGTTCTTCGAGAAAATCAACAAGATAGATAAACCCTTAGCTAGACTAACCAAAGGACACAGAGACAGTATCCAAATTAACAAAATTAGAAATGAAAAGGGGGATATAACAACAGAAATGGAGGAAATTCAAAAGATCATCAGATCCTACTACAAAGGTCTATACTCAAAACAACTGGAGATTCTGGAGGAAATGGACAATTCCCTAGACAGATACCAAATACCAAAATTAAATCAGCATCAAGTAGACCAGCTAAACAGTCCCATAACCCTTAAAGAAATAGACGGGTTTATAGAAAGCCTCCCAACCAAAAAAAGTACGGGACCAGGTGGTTTTAGTGCAGAATTCTACCAGACCTTCAAAGAAGACTTAACACCAATACTCTTCGAACTATTCCACAAAATAGAGACAGAAGGGACACTGCCCAACTCGTTCTTCGAAACCACAATTACGCTGATACCTAAACCACAAAAAGATCCAACAAAGAAAGAGAACTACAGGCCAATTTCTCTTATGAATATTGATGCAAAAATACTAAATAAAATTCTTGCCAACCGAATCCAAGAGCACATCAAAACGATCATTCACCATGATCATGTAGGCATCATTCCAGGGATGCAGGGATGGTTCAATATACTAAAATCCATCAATGTAATCCACTACATAAACAAACTGAAAGAAAAAAAACCACATGGTCATCTCATTAGATGCTGAAAAAGCATTTGACAAAATTCAGCAACCTTTCATGCTAAAAGTCTTGGAAAGAGCAGGAATTCAAGGCCCATACCTAAACATAGTAAAAGCAATCTACAGCAAACCAGTAGCCAACATCAAAATAAATGGAGAGAAACTTGAAGTAATCCCACTAAAATCAGGGACTAGACAAGGCTGTCCTCTCTCTCCATATCTTTTCAATATACTACTTGAAGTTCTAGCGAGAGCAATTAGACAACATAAGGAAGTCAAAGGGATACAAATTGGAAAGGAAGAAGTCAAAGTGTCATTATTTGCAGATGATATGATAGTCTACTTAAGCGATCCAAAAAACTCCACCAGAGAACTTCTACAGCTGAGAAAAAACTTCAGCAACGTGGCTGGTTATAAAACTAACTCAAGCAAATCAGTAGCCTTCCTGTACTCAAAGGACAAGCAGACTGAGAAAGAAGTTAGGGAAATAACACCCTTCACAATAGCCACAAACAACATAAAGTACCTTGGCGTAACTCTAACCAAACAAGTGAAAGATCTGTATGACAGGAACTTCAAGTCCCTGAAGAAAGAAATCGAAGAAGACCTCAGAAGATGGACAAATATTTCTTGCTCCTGGATTGGCAGGATCAATATAGTAAAAATGGCCATCTTGCCAAAAGCAATCTATAGATTCAATGCAATCCCCATCAAAATCCCAAATCAATTCTTCATAGATCTAGAAAGAGCAATTCTCAAATTCATCTGGAGCAACAAAAAACCCAGGATAGCTAAAACTATTCTCAACAATAAAAGGACTTCTGGGGGAATCAATATCCCTGACCTGAAGCAGTACTACAGAGCAATTGTGTTAAAAACTGCATGGTATTTGTACAGCAACAGGCAGGTAGATCAATGGAATAGGTTTGAAGACCCAGAAATGAACCCACAGACTTATGGTCACTTGATCTTTGACAAAGGAGCCACAACCATCCGGTGGAAAAAAGATAGCCTTTTCAACAAATGGTGCTGGTTCAACTGGAGGTCAACATGCAGAAGAATGCGAATTGACCCACTCTTATCTCCTTGTACTAAGATCAACTCCAAGTGGATCAAGGACCTCCACATAAAACCAGACACACTGAAACTATTAGAAAAGAAACTTGGGAAGACCCTGGAGGACTTGGGCACAGGGGCAAAGTTCCTGAACAGAACACCAATAGCTTATGCTCTAAGATCAAGAATTGATAAATGGGACCTCATAAAATTACAAAGTTTCTGTAAGGCAATGGACACTGCCAGAAGGACAAAATGGCAACCAACAACGTGGGAAATGATCTTTACCAACCCCACAGCCGACAGAGGGCTAATATCCAATATATACAAAGAACTCAAGAAGTTAGACCCAAAGAACCAAATAACCCTATCAAAAATTGGGGTACAGAGCTAAACAAAGAATTTTCACCAGAAGAAATTCGGATGGCTGAGAAAAACACCTTAAGAGATGTTCAACATCATTAGTCATCAGGGAAATGCAAATCAAAACAACCCTGAGATTCCACCTCACTCCAGTCAGAATGGCTAAGATTGAAAACTCGAGAGACAACAAGTGCTGGCGAGGATGTGGAGAAAGAGGAACACTCCTCCACTGTTGGTGGGATTGCAAAATGGTAAAACCGCTTTGGAAATCAGTGTGGCAGTTCCTCAGAATATTTGGCATGCCAATCCCAGAGGACCCTGGCATACCACTCCTGGGCATATACCCACCGGATTCCCCTGGGTACAACAAAGACACATGTTCCACTATGTTTATAGCAGCCTTGTTTATAATAGCCAGAAATTGGAAGGAGCCCAAATATCCCTCAAAGGAGGAATGGATACCGAAAATGTGGTATATTTATACAATGGAATACTACTCAGCAATTAAAAATAATGAATTCATGCAATTTGTAGGTATATGGTTAGACCTGGAAAATATCATCCTGAGTGAGCTAACCCAATCACAAAAGAATACACATGAAATGCAATCACTGATAAGTGGATATTAATGAGCCCAGAAGCCTAAATACTCAAGGCACAATTAGCAAGTCAAGTGACTCTCAAGAAGAAAAAAAGGAGAGGACCCTGGGCCTGTAAAGATTGGATCCAGTATTGTAGACCCAGAACAGAGAAATCGTGAGGGGGGGGGGGAAGAGTGGGGAATAGCATGGGGGGGGAGAGGAATTATGGGACATATGGTGGGGGGTAACTGGGAAAGGGGAAAGCCTTTGGAATGTAAACAAAGAATATAGAAAATAAAATTAAAGTAAAATAAAATAAAATAAAAAGTTTTTGTTTAAGAAAATGAAAGAACTTACTTCCACAAAAGGATGTGCGCAATATTTTATGACACGTCCCTTCACCTGGGAACCATTCTGATGATCAGAGATGGTTAGTTCACAAAGGGGGTTCAGTCACACAGTGCAGGACCAGGCAATGCAAAGGGCCGGACTGATGAGAGCAGCGTGGGTAACTCTAGACTCCCGTGCAGAGGGAAGAAAGTCGAGGAGGACTCTGCTAATTGCACTCATACAAGCTTTAAAGGGCAGGGCTATTTAGGTGACTCCAAGGAGCAGCCTGGGGCTGAAGCAAATGTTCTGTGCTGATGGAGGTAAGAGTATTGTGGGTGTGTCAGTCCCCTAGAACAGGCTGAATTACATCATTCGAGTTGGTGCGTTGTACCTCACACATGCTGTACCCCAATAAGTTGGTAAACAAAGTTACCCACTGTGTGTTCAGCCTTTTAAACTGCACCTAAACAAATCAGTATCTAATGAGTTACAAACACAAGAAAACTGGCTTTCATTAAGCTAGGATGACACACTGCACAGCTTCTGCTTTTTATGACTGATTCGTGTGTGTGTGTGTGTGTGTGTGTGTGTGTGTGTGTGTGTGTCGGGGTGTGTGAGTGAGTCCACATGTAAGTTGAAGGCATTGGGTGTCTCTATGATTTTCCCTCAGTCTTTGAATCGGCGTGTCTCCCCAGATGAGGAACTTGTGCTTCCTTGGCTGGAAGCTGGAAGGGCCTGTCATCCTGCCCTCGCCTCCCCTTCAGAGAAGGGGTTAGAGGATCGTGTGGATGGCCTGGCTCCTTACACAGGTGCTGGAACACAACCACCACTCTCAGAGCTCCCAGCCACTAGCCACCGTTCCGGTCTGAATCAAGCCCAATATCAGGAGATGAGCTCATTCTCTCTCTGCAGAATAGTTTTCCTTTTGATATCATTCATAGCTGGGTCCAATTTTTATAATAAAAAAATGACCATAGTTTCTGTATCCCCAGGCCTTCCTCCTAAGAAAGAACTTTGTCTAAGCAGGATGGCTTGCTTGGGCACACGGCTGACCAGTTCTGGACTTGATGACCCCGGCAGCTCTAATGTATTTTCCATGGCGTGCATTGTTGGTGTTAACAAGCTATGTTATTCATTTTAAGTGTGAGAGAGGAAGAGTTTGTCAAACACTGTTTCCTTCTGCATACTTACAAATTTGGTCACCACAAGGAAAATTTTAGAGAAATACAATTAAGGGTCACAGAATCGGTTTGACCCTTGGATAACGTGTGTGGCACGGAGGTGGCCAGTGGCAGCCTCAGCAGCTCTGCGTGTTCTTCTTGTTTACTTCATAAATTTGAGCAAATTAGGACTCTCATTTCCAGAGCTGTTAATGCCTCATTAAAACCTGCAGCGCGTCTCCTCTTTCCAGTCCCTTGTTTTCCTTCTAAGTAACGTGCAACATGATCTCCATTATATGGCTATCTGAACGGCACTGCGTTTATGAAGATGGATATAAACAACTTGCGAAAACTCTTAGAACTCTCTATCTTTGGAAAGGACCTGGCACCTCAATGTGAATTATCTCCCCATTACTTGTTGTTTTAGCCGTTGGTGTTCGTGTCTCTTGACGCTGGCTTTTCTGATGCAAGATGTGATGCTGGGCCGGACTAGGCTGGAACTGTGCTCACACAGACCCTGTGAGGAGTCCATGACTGGCTGACTGCTTATAAAGTATTTAATCTGCTTATTTGTTTTTATGTGTGTGTGTCCATCCGTGTGTACATGGATACAGGTACCCTAGGAGGCTAGAAAATCGTGTTGGATCCCAGGAGTTAGAGGTGCAGGCATGTACGAGGTGCAGGCACTTACGAGCTGCCTGACACGAGAGCCGGACCCAAGCTTTGTCCTCTGAAAGTGTGCTTCCTCATTTCTTCCCCCGGCTCTTCGGCCCAAAGGTCGACCTCTTTCAGCCATTAAAATGTGCTGCTCTTTCTCTGCTCCCACCAAAACCAACAACCAGCAAAGGCAGATTTTAAATCTTGGAATGGATTTGGACATGACTGTGAAGAATAATGTGTAAAGAACAAAGGGGCTGGCGAGGTGGCTGAGCGCTAGCTGCGCATGCCCGTTGGCCCAAGTCCAATCCCCAGAACCCACACAGAAAGCAGCTCGTAGAGGTGCACAGCGAGATCCCAGCTATCACAGAGAGAACTGGCAGAAGTGCCAGCTAGTTTAAAGCACTTAGCAACGAAAGGGGCTCTACCTCGGTGAGGTGAAAGCTGAGGAGAGAATCCCAAGGGGTTTTTTTCTCTGCTCTCCTGACACTCTGTGGCGTGGGAAGGATCATGCCAGAGCTGAGCTGTGTTCCCAGTCTTCTGCTCCAGAATCCCATTATCTCTTTAGATAATGTTATTTTTTTTTTCCTTCTTTAGATAGATTGGCCAGGAAATAGTAGCAGAGATTCCCATCTTAAAGAGAAGCCACTTGTACAGGAATAGGAACAAATCCACGGAAGTAACCTAAATTACTGAGAACCAGGGAAAGACCTTAGCAGACCAGAAACAGTAAAAGAGGAACCTCCAGGGTTTCTCTGTATAGCCCTGGCTGTCCTGGAACTCACTCTGTAGACCAGGCTGGCCTCGAACTCAGAAATCGCCTGCCTCTGCCTCCCAAGTGCTGGGATTACAGGCGTGAGCCACCACGCCCGGCAGCGTCAGTCAAGATTACATATGTGATGCGGACATGTCATTTGTTCACCCCTCGACCGCTGTGGGTCATTTCTCATCCGAATAAAGTAAAGGTTTCCTGCTCTGTGGCCGGTGTCCTTGATGTACTACCACACTGTGTAAGCCAACGTGCCCTTACCTACCCTGTAAGACCGAGCGCACGGTGCTCCACAGATGCCACGTATGTCCTTTCCAGTGCAGCCCCTGAGCTGCAGGATTCCACACGGAAGTCCTGATGTAGCTCCCTGGCTCCTGGCTTGTGTGTTGATGGCCCAAATACCAAGTTTTCTTTTTTTTTCTTTCTTTCTCCCCCCACCCACCATGGCCCCCTGCTCAGCGGGACAATAGAAGATCCAGGCTTCTTGTGATAAGAGTCATCCACCTTGTCAAATCCCTTCACATCTGCTCAGATTCAGCCCAGGAAAATCTAATATTAAGCAAGTTTGAGGGTCCAGCTAAATTCCATAAGGTCATCTCAGACATTACGAAGAGTAATAGATTTTTAAGTTAGTTAGCTGTTAGTTTGATGGCTCGTGTTTCTAGTTTTCTGGGGTCATTTCCAGAAACCTTGAGGTTAAACAAAGGGCTGTCACGTAAATAAACCTAGTGAGCCTTGCTTTCACTCCACTTAATTTCTTGTAACAAGTTAATGTTGTAGAAGCCTTGATTTAATTTCCCTTCTCTGCATCTCACTCATAAGCTGAAATATATATATATATATATATATATATATATATATATATTCACCTATGTTTTATATATGTATATATAATTACATATCGCACACACATGTGTAAGCATGTGTGTGTGCTCATACATGTACATGTGTATGCATGAGTATATGTGGACTATGTGTGTATGTGCATGTGTGTGAGGGCTATATAAGTGTAAGTACATGTGTGTATACATGTGTGCATGCATGTAGACTATATGTGTATATATGCACACATGTGCATGTATGTGCTTTCATGTATGAATGTGTGCCCCTGTCCTTGTGTGTCCATGTCTGTGCATATACATGAGTGTGCAGTGTGTGCATGCATGTATGTGTGCCCACATGTGCATCCGTTTGCTTACTTATGTGCATGTGTGTACCCATGTACATGTGTGTATGCATGCATGTATGTATGTGTGTACATGTACCGGAGTGTACATGTGTGTGTTTCTGGGCTATGTGTGTATGGTAGGTGTATGTTCATATACTGCAGCTCACACACAGAAGTCAGAAGACAACACTATGTTGGTTTGCCCTTCTGTGTGGTTTGAGGCAGGATTCCTGGCTTCCTCCTGGACTTTGAACTTGTAGAAACCCTCCTGTCTTTTCCTTTCATCCATCTTAGGAGCGCTGGGATGACAAACACACCCTTACCTTCAGCTGTACATCAGGTTATGAGGATTCAAAGTTAGGTCTCCCACTGGGCTGGGCCCACTCAGAGGCTCTTCTAGCCAGGTCATCTAGATTTCTGCTATAATCAGGGAATTCTGCAGCTACAGTACTCTCTGGCCACTATTTTTTCTCATGCACCTAGCATTTTTGAAATTCTTCCAAAGGTGCTGCAACTTGAAGGGGTTAGTAAGTTAATTTTACTTCTTCCTGTCCTCGGCAACCATCCTTTATCCCAGTTAACATCCGAGAAAAAGTCAGCAGTGTGATGCCATTTAGCAAAAGGGAGAAGAAAGGTGAGTGCTGCCCTGTGCTTTATTAGCAGAATTGTCAGGAAGAAGATAAACAAGGTGATTATTAGGCTCCACTTGGCAATCTTAGCTCTTGATAGGAGTACCGTGATCCATTTGGGAAGTTACACTATTAAAGCCTAGACAGATGGGGCAGAGGCATCAAAAGACAATAACAAAAAATGATGAAGGAGGATGCAGCAGGGTGGCTTCCTGGGAGCCTGTCGAGTAGCTTAATGGCCCCCTATGCCTAATGGCAGAGCCTTTAGCTTCACTGTCCTCCTGTAGATGATGCGTCTCTCCCTGTGACTGTCGCCCAAGGGCTGCTCTTCTGACTACTTGAGACAGTCACTTTTCTCTCTTAAGCACAAGGGTAGCTAGTCTGTATGCCATCCCTTCAGGCCCCTGATGGAGCCAGTAGTCCAGTCTGACAGATGTCACTTTGGGGCCATATCAGTTGCTGTAGCATGTTTCTGAGCTTTTACGGGCCTCACCATGACTGGAGGCTTACTTTCAGAACTCAGAATAGAAGGGCAAGTTGAAGCCTTGGAAGAAGGCTTACTCTCAGAACTCAAAATAGAAGGCCAAGTTGAAGCTGTGGGAGAGAGGGCTTTGGACCACCAGAGCATATGATGTCTGCACTCAAGGTTCCAAACAGGGGTGGGAGTTTCAGTCATCTTTGGGCCAGTGTTTATTGTCAACAATGTAAGTGCTGGTGCTTGTGCTAAAACGAGAAACTTGTAAATATGAAATGGTCCCCCGTCAGCTTATATCCCTCAAAAGAGGAATGGATACAGAAAATGTGGTATATTTATACAATGGAGTACTACTCAGCAATTAAAAATAATGAATTCTTTCAATTTGTAGGTAAATGGTTAGATCTGGAAACTATCATCCTAAGTGAGCTAACCCAATCACAAAAGAATACACACGAAATGCAATCACTGATAAGTGGATTTTAATGAGCCCAGAAGCCCTAAATACTCAAGGCACAATTAGCAAGTCAAATGACTCTCAAGAAGAAAAAAAAAGAGGACCTTGGGCCTGTAAAGATTGGATCCAGTATTGTAGACCCAGAACAGAGAAATCGTGTGTGTGTGGGGGGGAAAGAGTGGGGAATAGCATGGGGGGGGAGAGGAATTATGGGACATATGGTGGGGGGTAACTGGGAAAGGGGAAAGCCTTTGGAATGTAAACAAAGAATAAAGAAAAAAAAAAGACAATGATCTTAAAAAAAAAGATGTAGGAACCAGGTGAAAGAAAGGGGGTGGGGGTGGGGTTGAAGGAAGAGAGGAAGGCATGCAAAGAATCGCCTGTTCACCTGTTGTCTGAGCTCTCTGCCTTCTGTTTCTGAGCACCTAGTGTTAACCCAGCTTGTGATGATGGACTGCATTCTGTTTAACTGTAAACCAAATCCTTCCCTCCTAAAGTTGTTATTGTGATTGTGAGTAATAACTAATACAGATACCTAAAATATAACATGCAGTCCACAGCTGTAGAAAGCCTAGGAGATATGCCATCCTCCTGAGCCATTAACCTTCATTTGGAAATATTTATCCAGTAGGTACTATGTATTGCACACCATATACAACACAGGAGAGCCTAGCTATACAGACCCTCTGCCTTTGTAAGGAACTTATTCCAGGGAGTCTCTAAAGGGAAGTGGAAATCCAGCTACTTATTCACCCATTAAAATAACAAAAATTATGTTCCTTAAAAATAACATAAAATGATCCATACGAAATATCATATTAAGAAAATTCTATTGTCTCTGACCATATGGGATAAGGAATACTGTCTTATTCTGAACACATAAGAAACACCATTTGCTTGAAGAAGGCTTATGTTGAGTTTTTCATAAAATCAGTTAATTACATCCTAATTAATTGTGTGCTTTTTGTTTATTTAAATCAAGTTCTTCATGTGAAATTTGCTCCCCACAGAAAGAAAAAACATCCCCAAGGATGCTCAGAGGAATAATTGAGAACTGAGGTGAAGGCAGAACAGAGATGCAGTTGAGGAGTTGAGATGAGGGGCTGGGGTGGGGAGGAGGGGGACAGGGCAGGAGAGGGAAAGATTGATGCTTATGCAAATCAGAACTTGGGAAAAGTACTGAGCAGCCGGATCATGTTATCAAGGTTGTGGTTGATGGATTTTGAATTCACTGAACTGAATCTGTTTAGAGGCATGTGTTAGAGAGAGAAACAAGCATCAACACCAAGACCTGTTCTAATTCAGGGCCTCATTTCTTCTCCAGGAGGCTTTATGCACTGTTAGGAGCACATCACCCAGTATAGTGAACAATCATTCTGTAAGGTGACAGCAGCCCCCAGCCATGAAGTCCTGAACATAGAAACATACATACAAAAGACTCTTTTATTTTCTTTTTCTCTTTCTTTTTCCCCCTTTATTCATAGAAGGGAAGAAAAGTTCAAAACCTTAAGTTATAAACTGTGACTCAAAGGTCCATTATAACCTCACAATGTTTAAGGGTCTCGACCCAACTTTTGGGTGATGAATTCTTAACTCAAACGGTATGCTGGGCAAACATAAATATGTTCCTCAAAATTAGTATCAATGATTCATCTTCAAATATCATATTAAGAAATTCCTATTGTTTCTGAGTGCATTGGATAAAGATAAGAGCTAACTTTACTGTCTCATCATGCCTAATTCTCCCTCCTCCAAGTCTCTCATGTATGGAGCATGGCAGACAAAGTTTAAGTCCATTCTAAGCAACATCAGTGTGTGTGTGTGTGTGTGTGTGTGTGTGTGTGTGTGTGTCTGTCTGTCTGTCTGTCTGTCTGTCATGGGGGGGTTCTACATGTAGACCTAACATCACTGGTATTACTCAGTATTACACACACAGCACTAATTATAACCAAGTGATAAGGTGCTGGGCAGGTGGAGGAGGGAATGCAGGAACCAGAGGTTGGTTCTGTAGATTCAGTGTGATGAGGAAAATTTACATATTTTCTTAGTTTATTTATATCAATTTGGATTTTCTGTCTTTTTATTGATCACCCATGCTAAATTTGTGTTGTCTTCCTGAAATCTTTCTGGTCTGTGGCAGCATTACATGTAGCCATTGCTATTACTGTGGTAGAGTTTTTACTTTACTTCAGATGCAGGGAGGAGACTGACAGACACATACATACAGACATACATCAATACATACATACATGCATAGTGCATAGTACTATACTTATTAAATGCATAGTGTATAGATGCATATTTATGTAGATTGATAGCTAGATATATGTATAGGTATGTAGATAGATGCATACATACATGCATATGTAGATGTTTATATATTATTGTTAGAACAGAACTAAATTTCAAATTTCATCAAATAATCTGTTAGAAGTTATGAAAAATGGCAATAAAATCCAAGATGAGCAAAAACAAAACAAAACAAAGCAAACAAACAAAAACAAACAGAAGAAAGCACTATAGAAAGAACCCACTGTTGTCTCCACGTGCAGTACTAACCAGGATTCAGCAACTAAAGCAACTGTCATTTTCCTATGTTGCATCACAAAAATATCAACATGCCATAAAGTTCTTTGATGCTAATCAAAGATATACAACTGTCTTCACAGCGATATGTGACTAACAAACATGAAGCGTGAGATATTCCATGTGCATTTTTCACAAAGATACTAAAGGCTAATCATTAGTGCAAGCTTTGGCAGCTACTCATTCAATACATAAGAAAATCAATGTTTGACTACAAATATGAAATCTTAAGCAAAATTTCTAATCATTTATTTTATTTTCCTTACAGTTGTGGTTGCTTATGCTGATGATTAACATAAGATACATGTATGATTATTCTTCTTCAAAGGTCAATGAATACATCATCAAGGGAATGCTAGTCACGTGGAGCTGTTTTCAGATGTATGCAAGCCCAGCAGGGGGAATGACAGTGTTCATTTCCTCATTTGGTACATTGTTCTATCTGCATAATTTGGGAGCAACAGCTAAGAGTCAAAACATCTTCATTTAGTTCTAATATCAATGGTGTTTTGTTCATTAGGGAGTAGGTGACTATTATTAAGCATGAGTTTGCAGTAATTGAGATTAAAAGTCACAGTATGAGTGAAAATGAATGCGGAATGAAGCACTGCGGCCTGTCACTGAACACATCCCTGAATCAGTGGACAATTGCCTAAATATAGTAGCTTATATTAGACACGGGACTAAGCCACTCACTTGTGCTTCTATGTTTAATGCTCATTTTTACAAAGTGTGATTATTTCAGAGAAGATAGTAAACTGTTGAAAGTCATATAAATGGTCCATTTTCTCATTATTTATTTATTTATTTATTTATGTATTTATGTTTGAGGCAAGGTGTCACTTTTTAGCCCTGGCTGGCCTAGGACTGACTATGTGGTCCAGGCTTACTTTGGATTCACAGAATATGTCCCTCATGAGTACCAGGCTTAAAGATCTATGCCACCATACCCAGCCCTTGCTTGTTTATACTGTGTTTTCTTAAGATTTACTTGATTTTTATTTATCTCGCACGCGAAATAACTCCTAGAGAAGGAATTTCATATCCCTTGAGGCTATAGGTACTAGCAATTGTAGACTGCCTGATGTGGTTGTTAGGAACCAACTCTGGTCTCTGAAAGCAGTGCACTTTCTTATTCACTAGCTGCCTTTCCAGAACTAATATTTGAGACAGTCTGTTATGTAGCTTACTGTATAGCTTAATATAAACTCACTATGTAGCTAAGAATAACCTTGATTTCCCACTCCTCTCTAGTACCTAAATACTGAGATTATAGGCATACAGCACTATGCTAAGGAAAACATTTCATTGTAAATGTTAAAGATGTAATTGGAATATCCATGGATAGCAAGCCATCTTTGCTACATTACTCTTGCAATGCTATAAACTCTGTCTTTGAGTCTGTGACAGCTATCTTCATGCCTAGATGGTGATATATCAGGAGGTGAGTTCAGTTGTTCTTAACCAGAGAATTCCAATGAAAATAATTCCTTAGCTAACTAATTCAAACTTGTATTCTTGTGTGTTGTGGGCTTTAGGCATCCACCTTAAGCTCACCCCAGCATAGCTGTTTACCTGCCAGTTATTCTTGACAGCCTATTATACAGTGCCTACAGCTACTGTGTGTAATTGTGTAAAGTCAAGCAGCATTTTTAATATGTTTGGCTGCTCTCACAGGCAATGGAATCCATTTCATAGGCAAAGTGTCTTTTTATTCAGCGCTAAACACTGACATTGAGTTGTGTTCCCTGTGTTACAGACACAGCATCACGGTGGGAATTTTTTATCTTGTTTATCCCTCACCTTCCAAACCAGGTTTTATGTTCACAAAGTTGGTTTTGCATGGATCTAAAAGCACCATGACATCTCTAAGCACAGAGTGTCCCCAAATCCTCAATCAGACTGACTAACATAGCTGGCTTAGTTGGGCCTTCAGTTTTCTGCTTACATCTGTAAAATGGCACTCTTGCTCCAATCTGCTACTGGACACATTGCTATTTCTACCCATGTTAACTAATTAATAGTATTTTCTAAATTTGAAATCCTAACACCCCCCCATCATTCTAGTTGTAATTATTAGAAACACTTATCAAAGATTTTATATGTAACTTTACTCTTACCTCAGAGTGCTGTATTCCTTTGGGTTTTTTCCACAAGGAATAGAAAAATGTGGGAGGAATTTTCAAAACCTTTATATTCTGCTTTCTTTCCTTTGATTTGGAAATTAATCTTTGAGTTTCTTTTTATTTCAGTCACGGTAGTCTATTTTGAGAGACATGAGTTGTTTATGCACAGTATTGAGACCAGCTTTGGGCTTTGATTGTCTCTCTCAGTGTTTCTGAGTCAAAACAACTCTCCATTAGCATTTCCTGGGAGGTTGGAAATACAATACAGAGCAAATATTCTAGGAGCAACACGAAAGATCCAGTTGCCTGATTCATTATAACACAAATATTGTAATCAATCATAATCTTCAGGGTTCCATAAATTCACAATTCTGTGAAAGGGATAAGAAAAGGGAATTAAGCTATCAATGTGCCCACTAGAAAAGAAGAAGGTATTTCCTGATTATCATCATTCAGAATTAGTCAGACATATACATGGTAATCATTCATATTTATACAATAAAATTAAAATCAACACAAACCCCACAAAGAATAGCCTTTTATTTTTCTTTTCTCTAAAACATGAAACAAAATAGACTTAGGTACTAATTTAATCCCCTCTCCAGGTGATGACATAATGGGTTTGGGGAGCATAAATATGGAAATAAACATAGCCTTCCATTTCCCTGCTTAAGGTCAATGTCCTCTCCTCTGTTAGAAGGTGGAAAAAGCATTTGACAAAATTCAGCACCCTTTTATGCTAAAGGTCCTAGAAAGAACAGGAATTCAAGGCCCATATCTAAACATAGTAAAAGCAATATACAGCAGACCAGTAGCCAACATCAAGGTAAACGAAGAAAAACTAGAAGCAATCCCTCTAAAATCAGGGACTAGACAAGGCTGTCCCCTCTCGCCATATCTCTTCAATATAGTACTTGAGGTACTAGCTAGAGCAATTCGACAACAGAGGGAAGTCAAAGGGATACAAATCGGAAAGGAAGAAGTCAAACTATCACTATTTGCAGATGATATGATAGTTTACTTAAGTGACCCAAAAACCTCCACCAGAGAACTCCTGCAAATGATAAACAACTTCAGCAAAGTGGCTGGCTATAAAATCAACTCAAGTAAATCAGTAGCCTTCCTATACGCGAAGGATAAGCAGGCCTAGAAAGAAATTAGGGAAATGACACCCTTCACAATAGCCACAAATGATATAAAGTATCTTGGAGTGACGCTAACCAAACATGTGAAAGATTTATACGACAAAAACTTCAGGTCTCTGAAGAGGGAAATTGAAGAAGACATCAGAAAATGGGAAAATCTTCCATGCTCGTGGGTTGGCAGGACTAATATAGTCAAAATGGCAATCTTGCCCAAAGCAATATACAGATTCAATGCAATTCCCATCAAAATCCCAACTCAGTTCTTCATAGAGCTAGAAAGAGCAATTCTCAAATTCATCTGTGTAGTGGCTATTCCTGGTTGTCAACTTGACTATATGTGGAATGAACTACAATCTAGAATTGGAAGGCTCACCTATGATCCTAATGTGGAGGCTCAGAGATATAAGTTTCTGACCTGGACTTAGCATGGAGATCTTGAAGCATGGATTCCAGTCAAGGTCATCTGGGATTAAAGGTGTGGAGACATACACCTTTAATCCCAGACTTCAAGTTCATCTGGGATTAAAGGTGTACACCTTTAATCTGGGCTACACCTTCTACTGGAGACATATATAAGGACATTGAAAGAAGGAAGACTGATTCTTCCTTGCCGGCTTGCTTCGTGGGACTGAGCAACTGCAAGATCCTTGGACTTCCATCCACAGCTGCTGCTGACTACTCTTGGGGAGTTGGACTACAGACTGTAAGTCATCGACAAATTCCCTAACTACATAGAGACTGCCCATACGATCTGTGACTCTAGAGAACCCAGACTAATACAGAAGTGGTACCGGGAGTGGTTCTAGAGGAGCAGAAGTATAAGGATGAATGTTTCAAAATTTTGGAGTTGGTTGGTTGACCCACCAGCACTCTCAATTACTGAAACCTCTCCAAATTCTCTCCCTCCTGGGAGCTCGGGGGATATTGAAAACCCATGGATGAAACTATATTCCAAGCTTAAAGAAGCCAAAGCCTTTGATTATCTTGATGAATTAGGTGATTCGGTGGTATACAATACGTTCTACAAGTTGGGGAAAAAACCGGAAAATGATTTTGCTGGCTTGTTACTCTTAGCATCTCGGGAGAAAGCAATGAAGGAAAGGAAGGAGTTGTGTGATAAAATCGAACAGCTCCAGACTCAAGTAAACAATCTAAAAGTTTCCAAGTGTGCCCTTGAAGAGAGTCTTCTTTCCAGCAGCCATAGAGCTTAAGTAGCAGAAAATCAAACTGAAGCACTCATTATAAGGTTGGCTGAAATACAGCGAAAATTCAAGTCTCAACCTCAGAGGGTGTCAGCAGTTAAAGTAAGGGCATTAATTGGCAAAGAATAGGATCCTATAACTTGGGATGGGGATGTGTGGGAAGACCCTGTTGAATCTTCAGATTTTCAAGGATTTGCTCCACCTGAAGAAGTAGTACCCTCAGCCCCACCCCTTGAATTAATGCCTTCTCCACTTGAGGAAAGTAATCCCTCAGAGCCTGATAGACCAGCAGTGACTTTTACTGACAATATTGATGTTTCTCCGGGCCCACCAATAGTTTCTTCTAGACCTATAACCAGACTCAAGGCAAAACAGGCCCCTAAAGGGGAGGTAGAAAGTGTAGTCCATGAGGAAATACACTATACTACTAAGGAGCTTAATGAGTTTGCTAACTCATTCAAGCAGAAGTCTGGGGAATATGCATGGGAATGGATTTTAAGGGTGTGGGATAATGGTGGAAGGAACATAAAATTAGAGCAGGCTGAGTTTATCGGCATGGGTCCTCTGAGTGGAGATTCTAGGTTTAATATAGAAGCTCGCACAGTTAAAAAAGGTGTCAAAAGTTTGTTTGATTGGTTGGCTGAAGTATTTATTAAAAGATGGCCTACTGAAAAGGAGTTGGAGATGCCTGATATCCCTTGGCTTAGTGTTGATGAAGGGATTTTAAGGCTTAGGGAAATTGCAATGCTAGAGTGGATACGTTGTATAAAACCTATTCCCCCACAATGGGAAGGTCCAGAAGACATGCCTTTCACCAGTCCTATAAGACGCAAACTGGTGAGAGGGGCACCGGCACATTTAAAGAGTTTTGTTCTTGCCCTTTTCCTTGTGCCAGACCTTAGGGTTGGAGATGCTGCTGCTCAATTAGATGAATTAAATTCAATGGGTTTAATCGGGCCCCGAGTTAACAAGGGCCAGGTGGCAGCATTGAATCGCCAGAGACAAGGTGATCGTAGTTTTTATAATGGACAGCGTAGACAAAAAAATGTTTATAATGACGTACCCAGTAATGGGCAGAGAGGTGGAATTTATAATGGTATGACTCGTTTGGACCTTTGGTACTGGCTAATCAATCATGGTGTTTCCAGGGATGAAATGCATAGGAAACCTACTGCATATCTGTTTGAGCTGTATAAGCAGAAAAATCCTCAAACAAATGATAGAAAGGCTGCATTGAATCATGGCAAAAGGCAATCTCGGCCAGTGAATCAATTTCCAGACTTGAGCCAGTTTGCAGATCCAGAGCCCCTTGAATGAAGGGGTGGCCAGGTTCCCCTGAGGAAGGATTTTGATAAGACACCTAAAAGTTTTGCTATTACTCTTTCTCCAATTCTTCCCCAGAGGGACCTAAGGCCTTTTACAAGGGTAACTGTACACTGGGGGAAAGGAAATAATCAGACTTTCAAGGGCCTATTGGATACTGGTTCTGAATTGACACTGATCCCAGGAGATCCCAAGAAACATTGTTGCCCTCCAGTTAGAGTAGGGGCTTATGGAGGACAGGTGATTAATGGAGTTTTGACGGATGTCCGACTCACAGTAGGTCCAGTGGGTCCCCGAACACATCCTGTGGTCATTTCCCCAGTTCCAGAATGTATAATTGGGATAGATATACTCAGAAATTGGCAGAATTCTCACATTGGTTCCCTGACCTGTAGAGTGAGGGCTATTATGGTTGGAAAGGCAAAATGGAAGCCTTTAGAGTTGCCTCTGCCAAAGAAAATAGTGAATCAAAAACAGTATCGTATTGCTGGAGGAATTGCAGAAATTACTGCCACGATCAAGGACTTGAAAGATGCAGGGGTGGTGGTTCCCACCACATCTCCCTTTAACTCTCCCATCTGGCCAGTGCAGAAGACAGATGGATCATGGAGGATGACAGTTGACTATAGAAAATTAAATCAGGTAGTAACTCCAATTGCAGCTGCTGTACCAGATGTAGTTTCGTTACTTGAGCAAATTAACACATCTCCTGGAACCTGGTATGCAGCTATTGACCTGGCAAATGCCTTCTTCTCAGTACCGGTCCATAAGGACCACCAGAAGCAATTTGCTTTCAGTTGGCAAGGCCAGCAGTATACCTTTACAGTTTTGCCTCAAGGATATATTAACTCTCCTGCCCTGTGTCATAACTTAGTTAGAAGGGATCTTGATCGTTTGTCTCTTCCACAAAATATCACATTGGTGCACTATATAGATGACATTATGCTGATTGGAACAAGTGAGCAGGAAGTAGCAACCACTTTGGATTCATTGGTAACACATATGCGTATCAGAGGATGGGAAATAAATCCAACCAAAATTCAAGGACCATCTACCTCAGTGAAATTCTTAGGAGTACAATGGTGTGGGGCATGCAGAGATATTCCTTCTAAGGTGAAAGATAAGTTATTGCACCTGGCCCCTCCCACCACCAAGAAAGAAGCACAACGTTTAGTGGGTCTATTTGGATTCTGGAGACAGCACATTCCTCATTTGGGTGTGTTACTCAGGCCTATTTACCAAGTGACAAGGAAAGCTGCTAGCTTTGTGTGGGGCCCAGAACAGGAGAAGGCTCTTCAACAGGTCCAGGCTGCTGTGCAGGCTGCATTACCACTTGGACCATATGATCCAGCAGACCCACTGGTACTTGAGGTGTTGGTGGCAGATAGAGATGCTGTTTGGAGCCTCTGGCAGGCCCCTGTAGGTGAATCACAGAAGAGACCTTTGGGATTTTGGAGCAAAGCTTTACCGTCATCCGCAGACAACTACTCTCCCTTTGAAAAACAACTCTTGGCCTGCTATTGGGCCTTAGTGGAAACTGAACGTTTGACAATAGGACACCAAGTTACTATGCGACCTGAACTCCCCATCATGAGTTGGGTGTTATCAGACCCTCCAAATCATAAAGTAGGGCGTGCACAACAGCAGTCTATTGTCAAATGGAAGTGGTATATACGTGATCGGGCCAGAGCAGGGCCTGAAGGCACAAGCAAGTTACATGAAGAAGTTGCTCAGATGCCTATGGTTTCTACTCCTGTTACAATGCCATCTGCTGCCAAGCATGCACCTATAGCCTCATGGGGTGTTCCCTATGACCAGCTGACTGAAGAAGAGAAGACTAGGGCCTGGTTTACTGACGGCTCTGCACGTTATGCAGGCGCCACCCAGAAGTGGACAGCTGCAGCATTACAACCCCTTTCTGGGACAACCCTGAAAGATACAGGTGAAGGAAAATCTTCACAGTGGGCAGAACTTCGGGCAGTGCACATGGTATTACAGTTTGTTTGGAAGAAGAAATGGCCAGATGTACGATTGTTCACTGACTCATGGGCTGTAGCCAATGGATTGGCTGGATGGTCAGGGACGTGGAAAGATCATGATTGGAAAATTGGTGAGAAAGACATTTGGGGAAGAAGTATGTGGATAGATCTTTCCAAGTGGGCAAAGGATGTGAAGATATTTGTGTCCCATGTAAATGCTCACCAAAAGGTGACTTCAGCTGAGGAGGAGTTCAACAATCAAGTGGATAAGATGACGCGTTCTGTGGACAGTCAGCCTCTTTCCCCAGCCACCCCAGTTATTGCCCAGTGGGCACATGAACAAAGTGGTCATGGTGGCCAAGACGGAGGTTATGCTTGGGCTCAGCAACATGGACTTCCACTCACGAAGGCTGACCTGGCTACAGCTGCTGCTGAATGCCAGATCTGCCAACAGCAGAAACCAACACTGAGCCCCAGATACGGCACCATTCCTCGAGGTGACCAGCCTGCAACCTGGTGGCAGGTTGATTACATTGGACCACTTCCCCCATGGAAAGGACAACGTTTTGTTCTTACTGGAGTAGATACTTATTCTGGTTATGGATTTGCCTTTCCTGCACGTAATGCTTCTGCCAAAACCACCATCCGTGGACTCACAGAATGCCTTATCTATCGTCATGGTATTCCACACAGTATTGCTTCTGACCAAGGAACTCATTTCACAGCCAGAGAAGTGCGACAGTGGGCCCACGATCATGGAATTTACTGGTCTTACCATGTTCCCCATCATCCTGAAGCAGCTGGTCTGATAGAAAGATGGAATGGCCTTTTGAAGACACAGTTACAGCGCCAATTAGGTGGCAACAGCATGGAGGGCTGGGGCAGAGTTCTTCAGAAGGCAGTATATGCTTTGAATCAGCGTTCAATATATGGTACAGTTTCTCCCATAGCCAGGATTCATGGGTCCAGGAATCAAGGGGTGGAAAAGGGAATAGTTCCACTCACTATCACTCCTAGTGACCCGCTAGGAAAATTTTTGCTTCCTGTCCCCACAACTTTAGGTTCTGCTGGCCTAGAAGTTTTGGTTCCAGAGGGGGGAGTGCTCCTACCTGGAGCCACAACAAACATTCCACTGAACTGGAAGCTCAGATTTCCCCCTGGCCATTTTGGGCTTCTAATGCCCTTAAACCATCAGGCTAAGAAAGGAATAACTGTGTTAGGAGGGGTGATAGATCCAGATTACAGTGGGGAAATTGGATTGCCTCTCCACAATGGAGGTAAGCAGGATTATGTCTGGAGAGCAGGAGATCCCCTAGGGCGTCTCTTAGTACTACCCTGTCCTGTGATTAAAGTCAATGGGAAACTACAACAGCATAATCCAAGCAGGATGAGGAAGGATGACCCATCAGGAATGAAGGTATGGGTCAATCCTCCAGGAAAAGAGCCAAGACCTGCTGAGGTGCTTGCTGAAGGTGAAGGAAATACAGAATGGGTAGCAGAGGATGGTAGTTATAAATACCAGCTAAGGCCACGTAACCAGTTGCAGAAACGAGGATTATAAGTAATATGAATTCTTCTATCTTATTTTGTTAAGGATACATTTGTCTTCCAATTCCTTTAAAATCAATTGGTATTGAGACACTAAAGGAATGTTCCCAAGGGACATTGCCCCATTGTAAATTTACAAATGCGTTTGCGATTGTAAGAGGAATAGTTATATCATGTTAGGCGTATTCACGACCTTGTTATTGTTTCATGTGGACATGAGATATTATCTGTGTCAAGTTGACAAGGGGTGGATTGTAGTGGCTATTCCTGGTTGTCAACTTGACTATATGTGGAATGAACTACAATCTAGAATTGGAAGGCTCACCTATGATCCTAATGTGGAGGCTCAGAGATATAAGTTTCTGACCTGGACTTAGCATGGAGATCTTGAAGCATGGATTCCAGTCAAGGTCATCTGGGATTAAAGGTGTGGAGACATACACCTTTAATCCCAGACTTCAAGTTCATCTGGGATTAAAGGTGTACACCTTTAATCTGGGCTAAACCTTCTACTGGAAACATATATAAGGACATTGAAAGAAGGAAGACTGATTCTTCCTTGCCGGCTTGCTTCGTGGGACTGAGCAACTGCAAGATCCTTGGACTTCCATCCACAGCTGCTGCTGACTACTGTTGGGGAGTTGGACTACAGACTGTAAGTCATCGACAAATTCCCTAACTACATAGAGACTGCCCATACGATCTGTGACTCTAGAGAACCCAGACTAATACAATCTGGAATAACAAAAAAACCCAGGATAGCTAAAACTATCATCAACAGCAAAAGAACTTCTGGGGGAATCAATATCCCGGACCTCAAGCAATATTACAGAGCAGTGGTATTAAAAACTGCATGGTATTGGTTCAGTGACAGGGAAGCGGATCAATGGAATAGGATCGAAGACCCAGAATTGAACCCACACATCTATGGCCAATTGATCTTCGACAAAGGAGCTGAAAACATCCAGTGGAAAAAAGATAGCCTTTTCAACAGATGGTGCTGGCTCAACTGGAGGTCCACATGCAGAAGAATGAGAATTGACCCACTCTTATCTCCTTGCACTAAGCTCAACTCCAAGTGGATCAAGGACCACCACATAAAACCAGACACACTAAAACTAATAGAAAAGAAACTGGGGAAGACCCTTGAGGACATCGGCTCAGGGGAAAAATTCCTGAATAGAACACCAATTGCTTATGCTCTAAGAGCAAGAATAGACAAATGGGACCTCATAAAACTACAACGTTTCTGTAAGGCAAAAGACACTGTCAGAAGGATAAATCGGCAACCAACAAATTGGGAAAAAATCTTCACCAACCCCACATCCGACAGAGGGCTAATCTCCAATGTATACAAAAAACTCAAGAGGTTAGACCCCAGAAAACCAAATAACCCTATCCAAAAATGGTGTACAGAGCTAAACAGAGACTTTTCACCTGAAGAAATTCAGATGGCTGAGAAACACCTTAAAAAATGTTCAACATCACTGGTCATTAGGGAAATGCAAATTAAAACAACCCTGAGATTTCACCTCACACCAGTCAGAATGGCTAAGATTAAAAACTCAGAAGACATCAGGTGTTGGCGAGGATGTGGAGAAAGAGGAACACTCCTCCACTGCTGGTGGGAATGCAAGCTGGTACAACCACGCTGGAAATCAGTATGGCGGTTCCTCAGAAAACTGGGTGTGATACTTCCGGAGGACCCAGCCATACCACTCCTGGGAATATACCCAGAAGATTCGCCAGCATGCGATAAGGATACATGCTCCACTATGTTCATAGCAGCCTTATATATAACAGCCAGAAGCTGGAAAGAACCCAGATGTCCCTCAACAGAGGAATGGATACAAAAAATGTGGTATATATACACAATGGAGTACTATTCAGCCATTAGAAACAATTCTTAGAGAAATGGATGGAGCTGGAGAATGTCATACTAAGTGAGGTGACCCAGTCTCAAAAGAATACCCATGGTATACAGTCACTGATAAGTGGATATTAGCCTAGAAGCTTGGAACACCAAAGACACAAATCACATATCAAGTGATGTCTCACAAGAAGAAAGGAGTGGACACTGGTGCTAGAATGGACCAAAACATCATTGTGGGAGAGTACAAGAACAGTAAAGTGGGAAGGGGTGGATGCGGGAGCAGGGGGAGGGAAAAGGACAAGTGGGACATTTGGGGGTGGGGAACCACAAAAAGGGAAATGAATTGTAAATATAGAATATATACAATAAAAAAATCAAAAAAAAAAAAAAGAAGGTGGAACAGAGCCATCAGTGATTGAGATAAGGGAACTATGTCCAAGCACCCCAGCTTCCTGAGCCTGCAGATACACTTGATGCAGCTTTTCCATCTGGAGTTTGGTCACAAACACATCCCTGATCAGTCACTCCTTTGTCATTTCACATAAAATTCACATATTCCTGTAGTTAGATGGAATTCAGGGCTTTCTGTTGGTTAAGATTTTAGGGGATAGCAGAGCTTGTTCTCCTGCTGTCAATAAGCGTGCAGAGTATGTGGTGCTTCCCTGATCCCTGGTCCAGGGAACATACCAGTAAAATGTGATCAGTGATTTTTAATAGATTAGGAAATTCTATATCACATTAGACAGAAGTTGTGCTTTGGTTGTGATTCTGGTTGAGATGATTGTATTATTTCCGTGATATTTTGCATGAAAATATTTATTCTAGAAAGAGGACTATGTGATAATCTTCAATAGACTTGGCAGCCCCTCCCCATCTCTTGATTCGTTTTGACCTTGTACTCATCAGGGACTCACACATCAATACTTGGGAAAATCGAGGATGAAGATCATTTTTTACTATCAAAAATGAATTCTTATTCCATAGGTAGAGGAACTGCATTAAGTTTTTACCATTCTTTAGCTTTGTAATGTGGATTAACCAACCACCCTGCCCTTTCTGAACTGTAAGCACTTATGAGCAGGCCTTCATTATACATGAGAGAAGAGGTGGCCTACGGTGCCATGTAGGTCTCTACTGAATGAATTTATAAGTGGAATACCACCACAAGAGGTGTTATGCTAGCAGAGGTTTGGACACTGAGGTCACCCAACAGAGGAGAAAAATAAATAATGTCAATTTCCCTGTTAATTCTAACCATACAATGAGTGTTTACCTTGAGAGCCAAGGACCAGAGTGAGACAGATACAAGTTCTCTAAGAAGCCCATTGAATGAAAGATGAGATTAGAAACAAGCTTGGTCTTCAGTGACATTCCACAGCAGCCAAGACCTTGATCTCCTTCCTAAAGCAACCCAATTTCACAAAAAAGCCACAGGGGAGTTATTGAATACTTGGTACCATAAAGACTACAATATGTGTGTAATAGATGAAAAAATATGCTTGACATGTTTATAATCTTCAATGAGTTTACGACATAAAAATAATATCTGACTGGACAATTCTATGGAAGCAAACTGTCTTAAGTATGCAGGCAGTAGAAAGGAAGATTTATTTCTCCTCCTTGAAAAGGTAGTCTACCCGGGTCAAGGGCCTTGAAAGACAAGTCAGATAATGCCTCTTCCCTCATGCTATGAGAAGTTAAAAGAGACAGAAAACAGAATAAGCCACGTATCTGCCACCTCCTGTGATGGGGGTGAGAAGCAGCATGCACCAGGTTCATGGTCCTGGACAGTTGAGTATGTGGATCCATCTCCCTGGGCTGAAGTGCACAGGTTGAAACTCTTTCCACCACTTTTTCCAGCTCTGTAATATCGTGTAGCTATCTTAGCTCCACTGAATGTGACATGAGATGATAGTGACCACAGCCATGACTTTCTGATAGGACTGTGAGGATTGAAGACACTGATACAGCAAGGCCCCCAGAGGAGCCCTTGACACAGTAACATAGACAACACATCACTCTCGAGAGGCCTTGGTAAAGAAGGTAGAAAGGAAATCCGAGAAATGGGCAACATTTACAAGCACACATGGGCCAAGCATTGTAATTTCTGAAGGGGGAAATCCTGGAGTAAAACGTCAAGGTGACAGGTTAAAGGGCAAATTCAGAAATGGCAAATATTTCTTTCTAGAAAGAATTGCCATCTGCTTGTCCTTTGGTCATTTTGTGTTAAAATGTAGACGACAATTTGGGAGTGTTTGTAATGTCAATGTTTTTAATAGAAGGGATTTGCATCTAATTTTGTTTCAAACAGGACTCAAGACAATACTTGTATAAATAGCAATGCACAAAGTCCTGCTGTGGCAAGGGAGATTGTTCAGTTCAGGAAAAGTGCCTGCCATATAAGCACAAGGACCAAGTTTGTTATCAAGACCCATATAAAAAGCCAGACACAACAACGATGTGTGCCTATAATCTCAGGGCTGGGAAGGTAAAGACAGCTACATTCCTGGGCCTTATTGGCCAGAAAGCCTAACCTAATCTGCAAACCTCAGGGTCCGGTGATGGATCCTGTCTGAAAAAAATTACTCAAGGAAGACCTATAGCTTCCATAGGCATCTGCAATACACATGACCCACTCATACATAGAAATGTGAATGCCCACTGCTTAAAACATTGTTTGAGAAATAATTATGATTTTAGAAGCTCAACCTCAAAATAGCACATTGAATTTCCAAACAGCCTAGACACATGACTTTTCAGGTCATCCTTTATGCCTGTGTTGAAGGTGAAGAGAGTAGATGTAAATCTGGTACTTATCTGAAGTAATCAATAATGTAGATTAGAGGTGATCTACAGTATACTCAGCATTTATAGGTATTAGTTAGTTTTTTACTAGGTAATATTTCTTCCCAATATAAGAGAAAATATAAGCATTCTTTTTTCTAGAACAAAATAGCAGTCTGAAGGGCTCTGTCTCCATCCTATCCCATTCCTCTCCTGGTGGTCATTCATCTATCCCGGCCACTGGGCTATTCACATTCCTGGTCCAGAATCATCCTCATTAAACACACATATCATCCCCAGTATTCCCAGGGAACTGAGATGATTCCTCCCAAGCTGTGTCTTCTGGGATGACAACTACAGTAGGTTTAAAAATACCCTGGTTTCAGAATCAGCATGGTTTTCTCACACTACAGATAACAGGATCTGGTTGACAGTTATTTTTCAATCATGCCTCTATCATGTTCTCTATGATAGCTTCAAGAAAATGGAGCCACGATCACCCTACAATAAAACTAAAGCGTAATAAAAGAATGCTGGGTAATGGATGTTTTTTACTAAGATAGCATTTAGTGAGGACTCTTAGATGATCACCCCTCCCTCATCAATGAGTAGGCTCACCAGCTCCTCTCTTGTTTTTGTTTATGTTCTTTTTTTAAAATCTCCTTTCTTACCTTTGGAGAGTGAAGTGATACATCACTTGAGAACTCTCCAGAAT